>WIOZ01000050.1:0-22299 GCA_009664405.1 Drosophila bifasciata
GTTGATTTACTTATTTTTTTGCTGTCTGCTTTTAAGGGGCGTGTGTCTTTCTGTGTGTCGCCTTCCAACATAGATGCGCTGAGTGGCGTTTTATGTTCCTCAGACTGCCAGGAAGCGGCCGTGGTAGTTGTCCCGTGTTGTCGTCTGGTTGTTGCAGTTGCCATGGAGCCAGCAAAAAACCGATGAGAAGCAGATTTGAAGCCGGCCACTGAAGCTGTTGTAGGAGCCCTCTAATTCAGCTGGATAATGAGCCTGGACTGGTCCGTTTAGTAGGGGCTATGTGTGGCCGCTGTACGCCCATTGCCAAAGGGATTTGCTAGGATTTGGTTGGCTGTCGAGTGGACCACTGGCCGTCGTCTTTGCTCTGGCTGCTTCAGGATGCCATCAGAAACTGTGAAATATAAAAGAGTAGTGTTTTGCCTCTCTGATCGGCATTATTAATTATTTTCTCATTTCTTTCAGAGACCCCAAACTTCCAGCTGGATCCTCCTCTTGTTGGCCAATTCGGGCTTGGTCCTCCTCAGCTTTAAAAGCGGTTTCCGTTGCGTCATGATTGTCATTAATAAACGTTTTTAATTTTTTAGGACTCTCCGGAATTTTTTGAAATTTTGGACTCCGCCTGCACGACCTCCATATTTTCAGATGGAGCCTCTCTTGTTGACCAGTGCAGACTTGGTCCTTCTTAGCAACAATAGCGGTAGTATTTCATTATGATCCATCCATCGCTTCGTCAATTTTTAATGGTGTGTGTCGTCGGCGCGATCACAATAGGACTGTTGGCCACCATAGGTTGTCTTCAGCTTCTTTTATTTGTTTCGCGTATAACAGTTTAACGCATGTACAAATATTCTTAACTAAGCTGTGATTTTACAAGCATTTACAATTATTTTTTAACCTAGAATGTGATATAGCGAGTATTTTTAAAGTATTTTTATGATTTGACTGTGATATTACAAATATTTTAAAAAGTATTTCTATGATATGGCTGTAATATAAATCTATTTTAAAGTATTTATCACAGTTGTAACTGTGATATATAAAAGTATTTTAAAAATATTTGTAAAATCGTGGAGGGGGTGAACAAAAACAGCAGCACTCACGACACAATAAGTATTTTAATACCCGTGTTTTTTAATAAGTAGCGGAAGAGCGGTTTAAAAAGAACTAACGCGCAGTTTTTGTGTGTGGGTTGTACTTCTTTTTAATGTTGGATTCATACTGGTTGTAATGTAATGTTGAGGGCTTTGCTCAGCAGGCTGCTTTATAAGTACAATATTGGTTAAATAATTACATGCATATGAGAGTTATGGAAAGAACACTGCTTGGATGGGGAGTTACAGGTGCTGGTGCATACTTTTTTCGGCTTAAACATTCCGCCCCTTGCAATATAATTGCAAGAGAAAAATGAATGGAGGGCGGATGTTACTGACTGCAAACTCGGACAGGATCACCCAAACACGGTATTCTGGATCACTAAGCCGTGATCGGTTGGACTGCACCCTGGCTGTATGATCAGGCTGTGGCATCAGCGCCCTAGCACCAAGCTGACCGTCGATGGCCTAAACCATCCGTCGTCCGCTAGGACAATGGCCACGCCTTTCGGTATGCTTCGCCTATCAGCGCGTCCGGTGTCAGGAATTTTGAAGTTGTCCTCAGTGCCCAGTCGCACCTCTCGGTCGAAGGACCACTAATGGATTTTATGCGAGCCGTGACTCGTTCACCCGCGCATGAGCCAGGTTGCGAAAGGCCGTATGCCTTGCAAAGAGGCGTCAATGCGGCTGACACGGCTGCACGGATCAATCAGGGCTCGCAGTGTAAAGGATTTTTTACCTACCGCAACGATAGCCGTCACGACCTCCAAAGGGTGATCCCTCCGTTGACTTTGGACGTTCCGGACAACACTCGGACGAGGGAATGGTTCCTGGGCGATGCGCTTCTCCTGACGACGGGTGATCTGGATCTGGAGCGGGGCGATCTGCTTCTTGACGGGAACGGGGCGAGCTCTCTTTCACTCCAGATGGAGCAAGGTGTGGTGCTCACCACGTCAAACGCGCGGCATTGTCGCCGCTCCTGCACGAACGCCCCGAGTGCTGGTGTGCCAGGCAATTAGGACAGTTTTATTTGATCAGCACTGCCCGGAACGCTTCTCTGCAGTTAAATGCATGAAGCGCTGGCACTTTTAAGGGCGTGGACCCCAAACACGGCAACGGAAGGAGGCTGTGCCACGCAGCCTCTCTGTGCTAGCTTCTTTGCCTTGGTTGGTGCCATGTTGCGTCGTGAGGAGGTTCTGGAACAACATAAAACACACATATTGGTAAGTGAAACGACTAGTCACGATTTTTGACACAGAAGTTGGATTGGACTCGGAAAGGGTGGAAGGAGGATGATGTTTGGCCACTGGCCTCTTAATTCCGCGGGTCGTAAGCACGTCGACCACTCGGACCTGGTCATCTTGTCAGGGTAGAACATGACGAAAGAAAGAGATCTTACAAGCTAAAATGTTTGTTTATGTTTTGGAAAATGCTTTTGGAAATTCAAATTGTGGTTCTTAAAGGTAATTGCCATTTGATTTACTTTTTTGCTGTCTGCTTTTTAAAGGGCGTGTCTTTCTGTGTGTCGGAAACAACATAGATGGTTGAGTGGCGTTTATGTTCCTCAGACTGCCAGGAATTGAGTGATTGTTGCTGCGTGTTGTTCTCGTCTGGTCCGTTGCAGAAAAGAAGTGGGCTTCTCCCGACAAAGAAGCACACCCTGGAGTCAGAGCCAACAAATCTGTTCACGTCCTCTAATTCAAGGGGATAATGGCCTGGACTGGTCCGTTTTAGTAGGGGAGGAGGGTGGCCGCTCAAAAGTGTATTTAAAAAGTGATGAGGTCGATTGTAAAATGGCGTGTCAGTGCTTTTGACGCCGTCTTTGCTCTGGCTGCTTCAGGATGCCATCTGGCGGGATTGAAATGCCACGAGAGATTGTGTTTTGCCTCTCTGATCGGCATTATTAATTATTTTCTCTCATTTTCTTTCAGGGACGGCGACCTCCCGCATCAAAATCAGTACACATCCACCAAACTTCCAAACTTCGGGCTTGAAGGATCTCAGCTTCAAAGCGGTTTCCGTTGCGTGGAATTTGTCATTAATAAACGTTTTAATTTTTTAGGACTCAGGAATTGAAATTTTGGACTCCGCCAACAACGACCTCAAATTTTCAGATGGAGCCTAAGACACGTTGACCAGTGCAGTCTTTGGTCCTTCTTAGCAAACAATAGCGGTAATTATTTCATGAAAAAGTCATCCATCTTTCGTCAACAGCCCATGGTGTGTTGTCAGCCTTTTTCACAACACCACGCAGACTCGACAGGAATTGGTCTGGATGCTTCTTTTTTTGTTTCGGAATAGTTTACTTCGAACGAAAAGGCGCATCATTAGCTGTGATTTCCGCCATGCAGCGAGATCCGATGCGAATTATACGAGTAAACGACTAAACGCAAAGTGTATGGGAGGATAATACGATGGCACCATCGTAATTTAAATTGCACGATCAAATATTTTACCGGTATTTCGCATGATACGGCTTTGGAAATATAAATCTATTTTAAAGTATTTGATTTAACTGTGATATAAAAATTATTTCACGAAGGCATTATTCTGATTTATTTATGATAACATATATTTTTAAGAGGAACTGTGCTTATTTAAAGTATTTAAAGCTCACTGTTTTTGTTGTTGAGATATAAACAGAAACAAGGATCTTAATAACCGTTTAAAATGTTTGTTTATGTTTAGGAAAGAACCCGAAATTCAAATTGTGAAGTCGGAAAGTATTAATAAAGAGTTGATTTACTTATTTTTGCTGTCTGGGCTTTTTAAGGGGCGTGTCTTTCTGTGGGTCTCCTTCCACCATAAGATGCCCTGACTGGCGTTTTATGTTCCTCAGACTGCCAATCAGGTCCATTCCCACCACAGATGTCGTCTGGTTGTTGCAGTTGCCATGGAGCCAGAAAAACCGATTGGCTGTCTAAGTGGACAACTGGCCGTCGTCTTTATTGCTTATTGAGACCACGATTATTATTAATTATTTTTCTCATTTCTTTAGAAATGCCCCGGCGACCAACGTTGTCCGGTGGAACATGTACGTTGCGAAGCCAGGCCAGAACAACACCGTTGAATCCGTCCAATGAAACAATTTCAATCCTCAGCTTCATTTGAGCGGTTTCCGTTGCGTCAATGATTGTCATTAATAAATGTTTTTATTTTTAGGAGTCTCAGGACTTTTGAAATTTTTGACTGGCGCTACTCTGACCTCCAAATTTTTCAGATGGACCTCCACTTGGAGACCCAGACTTGGTCCACGCGAACATACAGCGCCCGGGTTTCATTATGGGAGGCGTTGGATCCTCCACCTGTCCACATGTGCGGGCTCGTTCCTCATCAGCAGCAAATGCGATCCATCGCTTCGTATTCCGATGGTCTGTGTCGTCGGGGATGACTGCAATAGGACTGTTGGCCACCATAGGTTGTCTTCAGCTTCTTTATTTGTTTCGCGTATAACAGTTTAACGCATGTACAAATATTCTTAACGAAGCTGTGATCGCGCGAATGATTTCAATTGCCAGCCATCCTAGAATGTGATCGAAGAGTTTTAAAGTATTTTTGTGATTTCACGTTTTATTACAAAATATTTTGTCGCTATCTTGAAGGGGCAAAGAAGAATCGTCGGTATTTTCTGATTTGCCTGTGATATAAAAGTGTCTTAGCAACGCTGGCCTCATTTGACTGTCATAGAAAATCTTTTTCTAACCGGTGGTATTTAAGGAATGTGCCCATTTCATTTGAAGGGTATATACACAAGCGGAAACCCCGCTGTACCCATAGCTTTGGAGTTTGTTGATGTTTGGAAATGCGCATTGCTTGGAGTCAAATTGTGGTAGTACATCGTCAACATACATGTAAGTTGAAATGATGTCACCAGCTGTCTGCTTTTTAGCTAATACGTCTTTTCTGCGAGCTGCTGCAACACGCGATGCCAGAATGGCGCGCAATGTTCCCCAAACGTGACAGTATTGAGCTCATAATCACAAAGTTCTTGGTTGTTGTCGTCTGGTTGTTGCAGTTGCCATGGAAAAGGCGTGTGGGATTGGCTGTTAGTGGAAAATCTGACGATACATTTAGTAATGTATCCTGCACAAGCCGAAAAAACGGAAAAAAACGCCATCTCAGAACCTGACGGCAGTTAAATGGCCGATTGTAAACGGGACCGCATGGAGGACATCATTCAGACTTACCGTTAGCTACGGATATCCTGGGGATTGAATACAACGCGAACTTTGTCGTACGGTCTAATTTACATGAGCATGGTGCGGAAGGTAAAGTTCCCAGTATTCGTTTAGAAGGGTTCTTTTGTCTCCATATGACCGAAGTCCAGAAATACTTATTCACGGTTCGGGATATGGCAAAATGGAATTTTATTATTTAAACCCTCGTCCTTCTGTCAGAAACTGAGCCAATACGATTGACCTTGAATGTCCTATCTTTGATGTGAACAGGATTTTTTGAAGGGTTGTGAGTTTATTTTTCAGTTTACCCCTCATCGATGGTTGTGGTGCGCATAAAGATGTTTCGCAAATGGCACAGACCATTTACTGGCACTCCTTGGAGACCTCCGCCTCCCCAAAACTTTGTGAGGAGGTTATCCAACCGGATGGTTCGATTTTGACCGTGACACGGGTTGAAAACGCGGGAGATAGAGGATGAAGCACAGGTCGGAATTTGGCCGGCCTCTAACCGAAAATGCATCCTCTTGACCCAATAGCGCGCCGCAAATATTAGGAATCGAGCCGCCGTAGATTGATGGAAGGATATCTGCAAGGCTTTTACATCTATCTGCGAGCTCTTGTAGAAGAGAGGGTCAGCTAAAGGAATCTGTGGGCAGTCCTCGCAAGGCACTTCCGGGAATCGGATGCGAGATTTCCTGCCACGCTCGGAAGAACAAACGCCGATTTTAATGCGAACTCTCGGCTTGTTCTGGGGATCCAATATTGAAGTGACATAACTTCTCAGGAAACTGACACCGCTTGGTTTAGTCCGGCAACTTGGGCTCTCACACGTTTGAACGGAGGTTGATGATTCTAAACATTCGTTCAGAAATGAATGTTGCTTCGAACCAGAATCGATCAACGCACGAGCCTTATAACTAGTGCCAAGGTGGCATATGTTAATTATGGCTGTGCCCCAATAGAACACCTTGCGTGTTCGACGAACCAACAATGGATGTTTGCCGAACTTTTGCTCTGGCCTGGACTGTATTGGAACATTAGGGGCAGGTATGGAGCAGCAGCAAAACTTAAAGACGACCTTGTACCGACTGGGTAGGAGGGTCGCCAATGATGCAAACAATGTATTGTGGCGACCTTTTGCACGTATAGCAGTTATGGCTACTTGTGCATTCTTTCAGCTGATGTCCTCTGGCGAAACAGTTTTGGGACAAAGCTGCTGCTGCTTTATGTAGGAAGCCCGATCCGGTACTGTCATTTGCAGAAACCGGGGCATAAACGAATGCGGATGAGGCTCTTTGGAACAGAGTATCAAGTAGAATTGGGCTTGGCTGTTTGTGCCTTTACCTTAACCTTTTACTTTCGAAGGGGAGTTGATCTTTTCTTGGATTGAATTGCATTGAGTGATTTGGACCGCCTATAGGCCTCATATCCTCAATCGCTTCCAAAGTGCGATGGCGCTCAGTTAAGCAAGCATTAAATTCTGCCCAGGTCGGAATATCGGGACTTGTTGTGAGAGACTGTTCGAACAGGATAGGGTAAGTTTCGGAAGACCGGGACGAGCATGAATACGAGCAAACAATCCCAATTGTCGATGCTGACCTTCGCCTCTTCTAACTCGAAGGCTGTCAAACGTTTCCCTTGATTGTGCTCTGGAGCTCTTTCAGTGCAGTTCCAGACTCTTGTGGGAAACGGACGGCAAATTGAAAAGAATTCCGAGTTGGTTGTTCACTAACAGCCGCTTGTTTTCGAATCTTTCGGAAAGATTCTGCCACGCGGAGTGAAAACCGTCATTTGTTAAAGGAGATTTAGAAACAATACCCCTTGCCTCGCCGCTTGTCTTAGCATTGAGATGAAACAGTTTCTCGACTGGGGGACAATCTAGCATTGTTTATATAGATTGCTGTGAATAAATCGAAAAAAGTGGGCCAACGCAGATAGTTCCATCAAAGACTCTGTGTCGATTGGGGAAGACTACATCCTCTTGACATGGAAGGAGAAGAGGATTGGGGTTGCTTATTTTGCGTGGAATGCGTCTAAATTTCCTAACTGAGCTACGCACCGCTCATATATGGAGTAGCAATGCTCATATTTGTTGGTCATAATCGCAAAAGAATTTTTCGCTGGAACCGGCGCCTTGCGTTATGGTTTGGGAACCTTGCTCGAACGCAAGCTCTATCTTTTCCCATAAGGATCGGATTTGATCCCGACGCACCTGTAATGTGAACAGCGATACGCCTGCTGAGCTTTGCAAATCTCGCCTCAAATTGGCTTAATCTGTCCGAAACGGCAATAAAGGCATTCAGCGCCATTGTGGAATTGTCAGCTATTTTTTTGTGAAGTTTGTCTTGTTACAGGGCGCTGTCTTGATCTATTTACACTCTCTGCCTTAAGCTTGGATTGAGTGATAGCTAGTGATTTGATTGGACAGCGGACTGTTTTGATCCAGACGGAAGTTTATCAAAGCTAGACCTGGCTTTTCGCTTGGCGCTGAAGAGCTGCGAGCGCTTGACAAGGAAGAGCGACGGACGGAAAAGACGACGTGTCGCTTGTTGCTTGGAGCCTTCGGACATAATATGCTCACTACGGAGCCGAAAACGTTCACACGAGGTACAAAGAATCCAAAAGTATACAGTTTATTTGCGTATGAACGGGACTTTTTTTGTTCGTCAGAATGGAAAATTCCGAGAAAAAAAAATACCAAAACGAGAAAGAACGTGGAGTCGCTTCGAACGCGACTCTACTTTTATACCCGTACTCAGTCAGTACACATGTGATTTATGTGGAATTTTAAAAATGTTTTTTATCATTTTTTACATTTTATGTTTTTGCTTCATCTGTCATCGACATCTACATCTACATCATCTACATCCGTTCTCACAACAACACACGTACACTGCACGAGGCAGCATGTTTGAGCGTGAACGGGGTGTGTGAGAGAATCTGCAGCCACAATCAACCCCAATAAATGACTTATGTTGCAGGAGTGGGGGAATTGCTTGGAAAATTCATTGGATCATTGTGGCTACAATAATGATCCGATCTGAAATCCAAATTCGAATCTGGTAGATATGGTCATTCTCTACAAAAACTGCATTTTTTTTTTTCTATCTTTCAGAATTGTGGATTTTCGTCTTTTGGGGGCGGAAGGGGGCGTGGCGAAATTACTAAATACACTTGTTCAGGTTTGGTATCACAGGGAGTCTGGCCAAAAGTTTGGTTGCTCTAGCTCTTATAGTCTCTGAGATCCAGGCGACACAAAATACAAAAACCAAATCGTCTCGATTTTTGTGTGAGTGCGAAAGGGATGGAGCGAAGTTTTTGCGTATGTTTTTCTCTATTGTGGCTATATTAATGATCCGATCCGATTCAGATTTGGGCCCCTGATAGATATGGGCGTCTCTATGATTCTGCATTTTTTCGTTTTCTGCTATCTTCAAAATTGTGGAAATTAAAGATGTGCGCCCTTTGTGGGGGCGGAAGTGGGGGGCGAAATTTTGAAATATTTTTTAGGAGTGAGATATCATCAGTCTGGAAAAAAAATTTGATTGGTCTAGCTCTAATAGCCTTTGAGCAATGAGTGAAAAACAAGACGGACGGACAGACGGACAGACGGACGGACAGACATGGCTATATCGACTCGGCTATTGATGCTGATCAAGAATATATATACTTTTTATGGGGTCGGAAACGCCTCCCTTCTGTGTGTTGTTAAAAACATCCATTTTTACCACAAAAAATATACCCTATTACTCGGCGAGTTAAGTTTAGTTATAAAAATACAACAAAATAACAGATTAGGGTATTGTCGCAAACGGACACGGATAATTGATTTTTTTTTGGAGTAAATAAAAACAAACAAAAAAACAAATACCAGGAAAAAAAAAAAAAACAAAAAAAATATACCAGATTTGGTTATATTGCAGTGGAAATGTTTATTTGGAATAATAAAGACAAAAAAATTTTTTATGTATTTTATTTTATGTTTTTTTTTTATTTTATTATATAAACAGAGTATTGCGCAGTCGAATATTTCTCACAAACGACAAGGTGGAGAAATGTATTTGGAAACAAAAAAAAAATGTATTTTTTTTTTTAACAAAAGTGTTGCGCAGTCGGATATGCCACACTTATCTGGATGCAGTGAGGATGTTTATTTGGAGCAATAAAAAAAATATTTTTTTTTTTTTTTTTTATTCTATTAACAAAGTGTCTCGCAGTCGGATATGCCACACTTATCGAGCAAAGTATTGCACGGACGGATATACCCCACTTGCGGAAGGGTGTCTGAGAAATTATACAAGTTGACTCGGAAACGCATATACCCCACTTGTTTTCAAAAAAGTGCAGGGTATACAAAACATGTGCAGCGAAAAACACACTTGGACAGCTGCAGCTAGCTGGAGTCAGTGACCAGAGCATATGTACGAATGTACGTGTATATGTGTGTTTGAGTATGCGCTGAGTGTCACCGTTGATTTGGATATGTATGTATGAGAGCTTTGATTTGACAGCCAGTAGGTCAAACCAAGGTTAACGTTTTGAAGTCAAATATATAATCACTTGTTATACCCGTACTCGAAGAGTAATAGGGTATATTGTATTTGTGGTAAAAGTGGATGTGTGTAACACACACCAGAAGGAGGCGTTTCCGACCCCATAAAGTATATATATTCTTGATCAGCATCAATAGCCGAGTCGATATAGCCATGTCTGGTCCGTCCGTCTGTCCGTCTGTCCGTCCGTCTTGTTTTTCACTCATTGCTCGAAGGCTATTAGAGCTAGACCAATCAAATTTTTTTTTCCAGACTGATGTGATATTCACTCCTAAAAAAGTGTTTAACCCCTGCCCCGCCCACTTCCGCCCCCCACAAAGGGCGCACATCTGTGGCGTCCACAATTTGGAAGATAGCAGAAAACGAAAAATGCAGAATCATAGAGACAGCCCATATCTATCAGGAGCCCAAATCTGAATCGGATCGGATCATTAATATAGCCACAATAGAGAAAAACATACGCAAAAAAACTTCGCTCCATCCCTTTCGCACTCACACAAAATCGAGTCGATTTGGTTTTTTGTATTTTTGTCGCCTGGATCTCAGAGACTATAAGAGTAGAGCAAACCAAACTTTTGGCCAAGACCCTGTGATACCAAACCTGAACAAGTGTATTTCAAAATTTCGCCACGCCCCCTTCCGCCCCCAAAAAGACGAAAATCCAAATTCTGAGGATAGAAAAAAATAAAACGCAGTTTTGTAGAGAATGACCATATCTACCAGATCTCGAATTTGGTTCAGATCGGATCATTATTGTAGCCACAATGATCAAATGAATTTTGAAGAAACCCCCCACTCCAGCAACATAAGTCATTTATTGGGGTTGATTGTGGCTGTAGATTCTTCTCACACACACACTCACACGCTCAAACATGCTTGCCTCGTGCAGTGTACGTGTGTTGTTGTGAGAACTGATGAAGATGATGTAGATGTAGATGTCGATGACAGATGTAGCAAAAAATGTAAAATGTAAAAAATGATAAAAACATTTTAAAATTCCACATAAAATCACATGTGTTGACTGAGTACGGGTATAAAAGTAGAGTCGCGTTCGAAGCGACCTCCGTACGTTCTTTCTCGTTTTTTTGTGGTGTAAAGATGTTGTGATGTGTGTTGTCCACCGTAGCGAGCTGGGGCGAGGGATAGCTTCCAAAAATCAAATTATCCGGCTCGAAGGACCATGTAAAATCGTGGAGGGGTGAACAAAACAGCACTCACGACACAATAAGTATTTTTAATACCCGTGTTTTAATAATTAGCGAAAAGAGCGGTTTAAAGAACTAACGCGCGGTTTTGTGTGTGGGTTGTACTTCTTTTAATGTTGGATTAATACTGGTTGTAATGTAATGTTGAGCTTGCTCAGCAGGCTGCTAACATAAGTACAATTACATGCATATGATATGAGAGTTATGGAAAGAGAACACTGCTTGGATGGGGAGTTACAGGTGCCGGTGCATACTTTTCGGCTTAAACTATATTTTTCTGATTTGACTGTGATAACAAGTATTTTTAAGAGGAACTGTGATTATTTAAAAGTATTTAAAGGAACTGGTATTTTTTTTGTTGTTGGTATATACACAAAGAAGAGAGAGATCTTACCAAAAAGCTAAAAATGTTTTTGTTTATGTTTTGGAAAAATGCTTTTGGAAATTCAAATTGTAGTATTAAAGTATTAATAAAGAGTTGATTTACTTATTTTTGCTGTCTGCTTTTAAGGGGCGTGTCTTTCTGTGGGTGGATGCCCTGAGTGGCGTTTTATGTTCCTCAGACTGCCAGGAAGCGGCCGTGGTAGTTGTCCCGTGTTGTCGTCTGGTTGTTGCAGTTGCCATGGAGCCAGCAAAAAACCGATTGGCTGTCGAGTGGACAACTGGCCGTCGTCTTTGCTCTGGCTGCTTATTATTAATTATTTTCTCATTTCTTTCAGGAACCCCGGCGACCACCGCATCCGACTGTACGTCCACCAAACTTCCAGCTGGATCCTCCTCTTGTTGGCCAATGCGGGCTTGGTCCTCCTCAGCTTCAAAAGCGGTTTCCGTTGCGTCATGATTGTCATAAATAAATGTTTTTATTTTTTTTAGGACTCTCAGGACTTTTTGAAATTTTGGACTCCGCCTGCACGACCTCAAAATTTTCAGATGGAGCCTCCTCTTGTTGACCAGTGCAGACTTGGTCCTCCTTAGCAGCAATAGCGGTAATTATTTCATTATGATCGGCATTGGATCCTCCACCTGTCCACAAGTGCCGGGCTCGTTCCTCATCAGCAGCAAATGCGGCATCCATCGCTTCGTCCAATTTTTTGATGTGTGTCGTCGGCGCGATCACAATAGGACTGTTGGCCACCATAGGTTGTCTTCAGCTTCTTTTTATTTGTTTCGCGTATAACAGTTTAACGCATGTACAAATATTCTTAACTAAGCTGTGATTTTACAAGCATTACAATTATTTTTAACCTGGAGTGTGATATAGCGAGTATTTTAAAGTATTTTTTGTGATATTACAAATATTTTAAAGTATTTCTATGATATGGCTGTAATATAAATCTATTTTAAAAGTATTTATCTGATTTAACTGTGATATAAAAAGTATTTTTAAAAATATTTTTTCTGATTTGACTGTCATAACAAGTAAGTTTTTTAAGAGGAACTGTGATTATTTAAAAGTATTTAAAAGGAACTGGTATTTTTTGTTGTTGGTATATACACAAGAAGAAGAGAGATCTTACCAAAAGCTTCAAATGTTTGTTTATGTTTTGGAAAAATGCTTTGGAAATTCAAATTAAGTATTAAAGTATTAATAAAGAGTTGATTTACTTATTTTTGCTGTCTGCTTTTTAAGGGCGTGTCTTTCTGTGGGTCGCCTTCCACCATAGATGCCCTGAGTGGCGTTTTATGTTCCTCAGACTGCCAGGAAGCGGCCGTGGTAGTTGTCCCGTGTTGTCGTCTGGTTGTTGCAGTTGCCATGGAGCCAGCAAAAACCGATTGGCTGTCGAGTGGACAACTGGCCGTCGTCTTTGCTCTGGCTGCTTATTATTAATTATTTTCTCATTTCTTTCAGGAACCCCGGCGACTTCCGCATCCGACAGTACGTCCACCAAACTTCCAGCTGGATCCTCCTCTTGTTGGCCAATGCGGGCTTGGTCCTCCTCAGCTTCAAAAGCGGTTTCCGTTGCGTCATGATTGTCATTAATAAATGTTTTTATTTTTTTAGGACTCTCAGGACTTTTTAAATTTTGACTCCGCCTGCACGACCTCCAAATTTTCAGATGGAGCCTCCTCTTGTTGACCAGTGCAGACTTGGCCCCTCCTTAGCAGCAATAGCGGTAATTATTTCATTATGATCGGCATTGGATCCTCCACCTGTCCACAAGTGCGGGCTCGTTCCTCATCAGCAACACATGCGGCATCCATCGCTTCGTCCAATTTTGATGGTGTGTGTCGTCGGCGCGATCACAATAGGACTGTTGGCCACCATAGGTGGTCTTCAGCTTCTTTTATTTGTTTTCGCGTATAACAGTTTAACGCATGTACAAATATTCTTAACTAAGCTGTGATTTTACAAGCATTTACAATTATTTTTTTAACCTAGAATGTGATATAGCGAGTATTTTAAAGTATTTTTTATGATTTGACTGTGATATTACAAAATATTTTAAAGTATTTCTATGATATGGCTGTAATATAAATCTATTTTAAAGTATTTATCTGATTTAACTGTGATATAAAAGTATTTTTAAAAAATATTTTTCTGATTTGACTGTCATAACAAGTATTTTAAGAGGAACTATGATTATTTAAAAGTATTTAAAGGAACTGGTATTTTTTGTTGTTGGTATATACACAAGAAGAAGAGAGATCTTACCAAAAGCTTCAAATGTTTGTTTATGTTTTTGAAAAAATGCTTTGGAAATTCAAATTGTGAGTATTAAAGTATTAATAAAGAGTTGATTTGATTTATTTTTTGCTGTCTGCTTTTAAGGGGCGTGTCTTTTCTGTGTGTCGCCTTCCAACATAGATGCGCTGAGTGGCGTTTTATGTTCCTCAGACTGCCAGGAAGCGGCCGTGGTAGTTGTCCCGTGTTGTCGTCTGGTTGTTGCAGTTTGCCATGGAGCCAGCAAAAACCGATGAGAAGCAGATTTGAAGCCGGCCACTGAAGCTGTTGTAGAGCCCTCTAATTCAGCTGGATAATGAGCCTGACTGGTCCGTTTAGTAGGGGCTATGTGTGGCCGCTGTACGCCCATAGCCAAGGGATTTGCCAGGATTTGGTTGGCTGTCGAGTGGACCACTGGCCGTCGTCTTTGCTCTGGCTGCTTCAGGATGCCATCAGAAACTGTGAAATATAAGGAAGTAGTGTTTTTGCCTCTGATCGGCATTATTAATTATTTTCTCATTTCTTTCAGAGACCCCGGCGACCTCCGCATCCGTCAGTACGTCTACCAAACTTCCAGCTGGATCCTTCTCTTGTTGGCCAATTCGGGCTTGGTCCTCCTCAGCTTCAAAAAGCGGTTTCGTTGCGTCATGATTGTCATTAATAAATGTTTTTTATTTTTTTATGGACTCCTCAGGAAGACTTTTTTGAAATTTTGACTCCCGCCTGCACGACCTCCAAATTATTTTCAGATGGAGCCTCCTCTTGTTGACCAGTGCAGACTTGGTCAATATTTTAAACGTAATATAAATCTATTAAAGTATTTATTAGCGGTAATTATCCTTTTCATTATGATCCATCCATCGCTTCGTCGAATTTTGATGGTGTGTGTCGTCGTCGCGATCGTAATCACAATAGACTGTTGGCCACCATAGGTGGTCTTCAGCTTCTTTTATTTGTTTTGAGAAGCGTATAACAGTTTAACGCATGTACAAAATATTATTAACTAAGCTGTGATTTTACAAGCATTTACAATTATTTTTAACCTAGAATGTGATATATAGCGAGTAGTGTTTTTTTAAAGTATTTTTTATGATTTGACTGTGATATAACAAATATTTTAAAGTATGATATGGCTGTAATATAAATCTATTTTAAAGTATTTATCTGATTTAACTGTGATATAAAAAAGTATTTTTAAAAATATTTTTCTGATTTGACTGTGATAACAAGTATTTTTTTAAGAGGAACTGTGATTATTTAAAAGTATTTAAAAGGAACTGGTATTTTTGTTGTTGTATGGCTTTTGTATATACACAAGAAGAAGAGAGATCTTACCAAAAAGCTAAAATTTTTTGTTTATGTTTTGGTATATAAAAAAAATGCTTTAAAAATTCAAAATTGTGAGTATTAAAGTATTAAAAAAGAGTTGATTTACTTATTTTTGCTGTCTGCTTTTAAGGGGCGTGTCTTTCTGTGGGTCGCCTTCCACCATAGATGCCCTGAGTGGCGTTTTATGTTCCTCAGACTGCAAGGGAAGCGGCCGTGGTAGTTGTCCCGTGTTGTCGTCTGGTTGTTGCAGTTGCCATGGAGCCAGCAAAACCGATGAGAAGCAGATTTGAAGCCGGCCACTGAAGCTGTTTAGGAGCCCCCTTAATTCAGCTGGATAATGAGCCTGGGTCCGTTTAGTAGGGGCTATGTGTGGCCGCTGTACGCCCATAGCCAAAGGGATTCCGCCAGGATTTGGTTGGCTGTCGAGGTGGACCACTGGCCGTCGTCTTTTTGCTCTGGCTGCTTCAGGATGCCATCAGAAACTGTGAAATATAAGGGAAGTAGTGTTTTGCCTCTGATCGGCATTATTAATTATTTTCTCATTTCTTTCAGAGACCCCGGCGACCTCCGCATTATCATGCAGTACGTCTACCAAACTTCCAGCTGGATCCTCCTCTTGTTGGCCAATTCGGGCTTGGTCCTCCTCAGCTTCAAAAAAGCGGTTTCCGTTGCGTCATGATTGTCATTAATAAACGTTTTTAATTTTTAGACTCTCAGGGAATTTTGAAATTTTGGACTCCGCCTGCACATATTTTCAGATGGAGCCTCCTCTTGTTGACCAGTGCAGACTTGGTCCTTCTTAGCAGCAATAGCGGTAAATATTTCATTATGATCCATCCATCGCTTCGTCCAATTTTGATGTATAACCAATTGTCGTCGTCGCGATTAAATAGGACTGTTGTCCACCATAGGTGGTTTTAGTTTTTATTTGTTTCGCAAATAACATTTAACGTATGTACAAATATTCTTAACTGGTATTTTTCAAGCATTTACAATTATTTTTAACCTAGAATGTGATATAGCGAGTATTTTTAAAGTATTTTTTATGATTTGACTGTGATATTTTAAATATTTTAAAGTATTTCTATGATATGGCTGTAATATAAATCTATTTTAAAGTATTTATCTGATTTAACTGTGATATAAAAGTATTTTTTAAAATATTTTTCTGATTTGACTGTGATAACAAGTATTTTTAAGAGGAACTGTGATTATTTAAAAGTATTTAAAGGAACTGGTATATTTTTGTTGTTGGTATATACACAAGAAGAAGAGAGATCTTTTACCAAAAAGCTAAAAATGTTTGTTTATGTTTTGGAAAAATGCTTTGGAAATTCAAATTATGAGTATTAAAGTATTAATAAAGAGTTGATTTACTTATTTTTTGCTGTCTGCTTTTAAGGGGCGTGTCTTTCTGTGGGTCGCCTTCCACCATAGATGCCCTGAGTGGCGTTTTATGTTCCTCAGACTGCCAGGTAAGCGGCCGTGGTAGTTGTCCCGTGTTGTCGTCTGGTTGTTGGTTGCCATGGAGCCCAACCGATGAGAAAAACACCGATTGGCTCGTCGAGTGGACAACTGGCCCGTCGTCTTTGCTCTGGCTCGTCCGTTTATTATTAATTATTTTCTCATTTCTTTCAGGAACCCCCGGCGACCTCCGCATCCGACTGTACGTCCACCAAACTTCCAGCTGATCACTGGCCTCTTTGTTGGCCAATGCGGGCTTGGTCCTCCTCAGCTTCAAAAAGCGGTTTCCGTTGCGTCATGATTGTCATTAATAAATGCTTTTTATTTTTTAGGACCCTCAGGAATTTTGAAATTTGGCCCCCCGCCTGCACGACCTCAAAATTTTCAGATGGAGCCTCCTCTTGTTGACCAGTGCAGACTTGGTCCTCTTAGCACTAAAATAGCGGTAATTATTTCATTATGATCGGCATTAGGATCCTCCACCTGTCCACAAGTGCGGGCTCGTTCCTCATCAGCAGCAAATGCGGCATCCATCGCTTCGTCCAATTTTGATGGAATTTTGGTGTGTCGTCGGCGCGATCACAATAGATTGTTGGGCCACCATTTGGTTGTCTTATTTCTTTTATTTGTTTCAGAGTATAACAGTTTAACGCATGTACAAATATTTTAACAAAGCTGTGATTTTACAAGCATTACAATTATTTTAACCTGGAATGTGATATAGCGAGTATTTTAAAGTATTTTTTGTGATATTACAAATATTTTAAAGTATTTCTATGATATGGCTGTAATATAAATCTATTTTAAAGTATTTATCTGATTTAACTGTGATATCCGAATATTTTAAAAAATATTTTTCTGATTTGACTGTCATAACAAAGTATTTTTTTAAGAGGAACTGTGATTATTTAAAAGTATTTAAAGGAACTGGTAGTTTTTTGTTGTTGGTATATACACAAGAAGAAGAGAGATCTTAAAAAAGCTACAAATGTTTTGTTTATGTTTTAAAAAAATGCTTTGAAATTCAAATTGTGAGTTGTAAATATTAATAAAGAGTTGATTTACTTATTTTTGCTGTCTGCTTTTTAAGGGGCGTGTCTTTTTTGGTGTCGCCTTCCACCATAGATGCGCTGAGTGGCGTTTTATGTTCCCTCAGACTGCCAGGAAGCGGCCGGTAGGTGTCCCGTGTTGTCGTCTGGTTGTTGCAGTTGCCATGGAGCCAGCAAAACCGATGAGAAGCAGATTTGAAGCCGGCCACTGAAGTTGTTGTAGGAGCCCTCTAATTCAGCTGGATAATGAGCCTGGACTGGTCCAATTTTTAGTAGGGGCTATGTGTGGCCGCTGTACGCCCCCAGCCAAGGGATTTGCCAGGAGGTTGGCTGTCGAGTGGACCACTGGCCGTCGTCTTTTGCTCTGGCTGTTTCAGGATGCCATCAGAAACTGTGAAAAATATAAGGAAGTAGTGTTTGCCTCTCTGATCGGCATTATTAATTATTTTCTTTCATTTCTTTCAGAGACCCCGGCGACCTCCGCATCCGTCAGTACGTCTACCAAACTTCCAGCTGGATCCTCCTCTTGTTGGCTGTCGGGCTTGGTCCTCCTCAGCTTCAAAAGCGGTTTCCGTTGCGTCATGATATTGTCATTAATAAACGTTTTTTAATTTTTAGGAAAATTTTGAAATTTTGACTCCGCCTGCACGACCTCCATATTTTCAGATGGAGCCTCCTCTTGTTGACCAGTGCAGACTTGGTCCTTCTTAGCAGCAATAGCGGTAATTATTTTATTATGATCCATCCATCGCTTCGTCCAATTTTGATGGTGTGTGTCGTCGGCGCGATCACAATAGGACTGTTCTTACCATAGGTTGTCTTCAGCTCCTTTTTATTTGTTTCTGCGTATAACAGTTTAACGCATGTACAAATATTCTTAACTAAGCTGTGATTTTTTAAAGCATTTACAATTATTTTTTAACCTAGAATGTGATATAGCGAGTATTTTAAAGTATTTTTTTTATGATTTGACTGTGATATTACAAATATTTTAAAAGTATTTCTATGATATGGCTGTAATATAAATCTATTTTAAAGTATTTATCTGATTTAACTGTGATATAAAAAGTATTTTAAAAATATTTTTCTGATTTGACTGTGATAACAAGTATTTTAAGAGGAACTGTGATTATTTAAAAGTATTTAAAGGAACTGGTATTTTTGTTGTTGGTATATACACAAGAAGAAGAGAGATCTTACCAAAAGCTAAAATGTTTGTTTATGTTTTGGAAAAATGCTTTGGAAATTCAAATTGTGAGTATTAAAGTATTAATAAAAAGAGTTGATTTACTTATTTTTGCTGTCTGCTTTTTAAGGGGCGTGTCTTTCTGTGGGTCGCCTTCCACCATAGATGCCCCTGAGTGGCGTTTTATGTTCCTCAGACTGCCAGGGAAGCGGCCGTGGTGCCAGCGGAGCCAGCAAAGTTGTCCCGTGTTGTCGTCTGGTTATTTGTTGCAGTTGCCATGGACCCCAGCAAAACCGATTGGCTGTCGAGTGGACAACTGGCCGTCGTCTTTGCTCTGGCTGCTTATTATTAATTATTTTCTCATTTCTTTCAGGAACCCCGGCGACCTCCGCATCCAACTGTACGTCCACCAAACTTCCAGCTGGATCCTCCTCTTGTTGGCCAATGCTCGGGCTTGGTCCTCCTCAGCTTCAAAAGCGGTTTCCGTTGCGTCATGATTGTCATAAATAAATGTTTTTATTTTTTAGACCTCAGGACTTTTGAAATTTTGACTCCGCCCGCACGACCTCAAAATTTTTGCAGATGGAGCTCTCCTCTTGTTGACCAGTGCAAACTTGGTCCCCTTAGCAGCAATAGCGGTAATTATTTCATTATGATCGGCATTGATCCTCCACCTGTCCACAAGTGCGGGCTCGTTCCTCATCAGCAGCAAA
The DNA here is from genome assembly GCA_009664405.1 of Drosophila bifasciata. Lineage (NCBI taxonomy): Eukaryota > Metazoa > Arthropoda > Insecta > Diptera > Drosophilidae > Drosophila > Drosophila bifasciata. Next base: position 19,431 of record WIOZ01000050.1, read on the forward strand.
TGCGGCATCCATCGCTTCTCGTCCAATTTTGATGGTGTGTGTCGTCGGCGCGATCACAATAGACTGTTGGCCACCATAGGTGGTCTCACAGCTTCTTTTATTTGTTTGGTATAACAAGTTTAACGCATGTACAAATATTCTAACTAAGCTGTGATTTTACAAGCATTAACAACTATTTTAACCTAGAATGATATAGCGAGTTTTAAAAGTATTTTTTATGATTTGACTGTGATATTACAAAATATTTTAAAGTATTTCTATGATATGGCTGTAATATAAATCTATTTTAATGTATTTATCTGATTTAACTGTGATATAAAAGTTTTTAAAAAATATTTTTCTGATTTGACTGTGATAACAAAGTATTTTAAGAGGAACTGTGATTATTTAAAAGTATTTAAAGGAACTGGTATTTTTTGTTGCTGGTATATACACAAGAAGAAGAAGAGATCTTACCAAAAAGCTAAAAATGTTTGTTTATGTTTTGGAAAATGCTTTGGAAATTCAAATTGTGAGTATTATAGTATTAATAAAGAGTTGATTTACTTATTTTTGCTGTCTGCTTTTAAGGGGCGTGTCTTTCTGTGTGTCGCCTTCCAACATAGATGCGCTGAGTGGCGTTTTTATGTCTTCAGACTGCCAGGAAGCGGCCGTGGTAGTTGTCCCGTGTTGTCGTCTGGTTGCCGGAGCCGCCATGGAGCCAGCAAAAAACCGATGAGAAGCAGATTTGAAGCCGGCCACTGAAGCTTTGTAGGAGCCCCTAATTGAGCTGGAAAATGAGCCTGACTGGTCCGTTTAGTAGGGGCTATGTGTGGCCGCTGTACGCCCCTAGCTGGGCGGGATTTGCCAGGATTTTGGGTTGGCTGTCGAGGGACCACTGGCCGTCGTCTTTTGCTTTAATGAGGATGCCATCAGAAACCGTGAAATATAAGGAAGTAGTGGTTTTGCCTGGATCGGCATTATTAATTATTTTTTCATTTTTCTTTCAGGACCCCGGCGACCTGCATCCGTCAGTACGTCCACCAAACTTCCAGCTGGATCCTCCTTTGTTGGCCAATTCCGGGCTTGGTCCTCAGCTTAAAAAAGCGGTTTCCCGGCGTCATGATTGTCATTAATAAAACTTTTTTATTTTTAGGACTGTGTCGGAAATTTTGAATTCGCCTGCACGACCTCCATATTTTCAGATGGACATTTTGACCAGTGCAGACTTGGTCCTTCTTAGCAGCAATAGCGGTAATTATTTCATTATGATCCATCCATCGCTTCGTCCAATTTTAATGGTGTGTGTCGTCGGCGCGCAATAGGACTGTTGGCATCCAGGGCTTCAGTCTTTTATTTGTTTCGCGTATAACATTTATGTACAAATATTCTTAACTAAGCTGTGATTTTCAAGCATTATGACTATTTTTAATGGAGTGTGATTGAGTATTTTAAAAAGTATTTTTTTGTGATATTACAAAATTTTAAAAGTATTTCTATATGATATGGGTATAAACTATTTTAAAGTATTTACGGTTTAACTGTTTAAATTTTAAAAAATCGATTTACTGTCAGTATTTTTTAAGAGGAACTGTGATTATTTAAAAGTATTTAAAGGAACTGGTATTTTTTGTTGTTGGTATATACACAAGAAGAAGAGAGATCTTTACCAAAAAGCTTCAAATGTTTGTTTATGTTTTGGAAAAAAATGCTTTGGAAATTCAAATTGAGTATTAAAGTATAATAAAAGGTTGATTTACTTATTTTTGCTGTCTGCTTTAAGGGGCGTGTCTTTTTCGTGGGTCGCCTTCCACCATAGACGTTCCTGAGTGGCGCTCCGCGTTCCCAGACTGAGGAAGCGGCCGTTTTGTGTTGTCGTCTGTTGTTGCAGTTGCCATGGAAGCAAAACCGCGCAGATTTGAAGCTGTCCCGTGTTGTCGTCTGGATAATTGTTGCAGCGTGGCCATGGAGCCCATAGCCAAAACCGATTGGTTTGTCGAGTGGACAACTGGCCGCCGTTCTTTGCTCTGGCTGCTTATTAGAAATTAATTATTTACACTATTTCATTTTCAGGAACCGGCTTAATCTCCGCACTGGCAGTACGTCCACCAAACTTCCAGCTGATCCTCCTCTTGTTGGCCAATGCGGGGTTTGGTCCTCCCTACTTCAAAAGCGGTTTCCGTTATGTCATGATTATTAATAAATGCTTTTAATATTTTTAGACTCCTCAGGACTTTTAAATTTTGACTCCGCCTGCACGACCTCCATATTTTCAGATGGAGCTTCCCTCTTGTTGACCAGTGCAGACGGCCCCAGCAGCAATAGCGGTAATTATTTTACGGATCGGCATTGATCCTCCACCTGTCCACAAGTGTGGCTCGTTCCCTCATCAGCAGCAAATGCGGCATCCACGCTTCGTCCACTTAATGGTGTGTGTGTCGTCGGCGCGATCACAATAGGACTGTTGGCCACCATAGGTTGTCTTCAGCTTTTTTATTTGTTTCGCGAATAACAGTTTAACGCATGTACAAATATTCTTAACTAAGCTGTGATTTTACAAGCATTTACAATTATTTTTAACCTAGAATGTGATATAGCGAGTATTTTAAAGTATTTTTTATGATTTGACTGTGATATTACAAATATTTTAAAGTATTTCTATGATATGGCTGTAATTATCTGATTTAACTGTGATATAAAAAGTATTTTAAAAAATATTTTTCTGATTTGACTGTGATAACAAGTATTTTTAAGAGGAACTGTGATTATTTAAAAGTATTTAAAGGAACTGGTATTTTTGTTGTTGGTATATACACAAGAAGAGATCTTACCGAAAGCTAAAAATGTTTGTTTATGTTTTTGGAAAAATGCTTTGGAAATTCAAATTGTG
>WIOZ01000051.1:0-101500 GCA_009664405.1 Drosophila bifasciata
GCTGCTTCAAGATGCCATCAGAAACTGTGAAATATAAGGAAGTAGTGTTTTTGCCTCTCTGATCGGCATTATTAATTATTTTCTCATTTCTTTCAGGGACCCCGGCGACCTCCGCATCCGACAGTACGTCCACCAAACTTCCAGCTGGATCCTCCTCTTGTTGGCCAATGCGGACTTGGTCCTCCTCAGCTTCAAAAGCGGTTTCCGTTGCGTCATGATTGTCTTTAATAAATGTTTTATTTTTTTAGGACTCTCAGGAATTTTTGAAATTTTGGACTCCGCCTGCACGACCTCCAAATTTTCAGATGGAGCCTCCTCTGGTTGACCAGTGCAGACTTGGTCCCTAGCAGCAATAGCGGTAATTATTTCATTATGATCGGCATTAGTTATTGTTTTATTAATTTTTTCAGGATTTTTGGTAATTGGATCCTCCACCTGTCCACAAGTGCGGGCTCGTTCCTCATCAGCAGCAAATGCGGCATCCATCGCTTCGTCCAATTTTGATGGTGTGTGTCGTCGGCGCGATCACAATAGGACTGTTGGCCACCATAGGTGGTCTTCAGCTTCTTTTATTTGTTTCGCGTATAACAGTTTAACGCATGTACAAATATTCTTAACTAAGCTGTGATTTTACAAGCATTTACAATTATTTTTAACCTAGAATGTGATATAGCAAGTATTTTAAAGTATTTTTTGTGATTTGACTGTGATATTACAAATATTTTTAAAGTATTTCTATGATATGGCTGTAATATAAATCTATTTTAAAGTATTTATCTGATTTAACTGTGATATAAAAAGTATTTTAAAAATATTTTTCTGATTTGACTGTGATAACAAGTATTTTTAAGAGGAACTGTGATTATTTAAAAGTATTTAAAGGAACTGGTATTTTTTGTTGTTGGTATGTACACAAGAAGAAGAGAGATCTTACCAAAAGCTACAAATGTTTGTTTATGTTTTGGAAAAATGCTTTGGAAATTCAAATTGTGAGTAGTATTAAAGTATTAAAAAGAGTTGATTTACTTATTTTTGCTGTCTGCTTTTAAGGGGCGTGTCTTTATTGTGGGTCGCCTTCCACCATAGATGCCCTGAGTGGCGTTTTATGTTCCTCAGACTGCAAGGAAGCGGCCGTGGTAGTTGTCCCGTGTTGTCGTCTGGTTGTTGCAGTTGCCATGGAGCCAGCAAAAACCGATGAGCAGCAGATTTGAAGCCGGCCACTGAAGCTGTTGTAGGGGCCCTCTAATTCCGCTGGATAATGGGCCTGGACTGGTCCGTGTAGTAGGGGCTATGTGTGGCCGCTGTACGCCCATTGCCAAGGGATTTGCCAGGATTTGGTTGGCTGTCGAGTGGACCACTGGCCGTCGTCTTTGCTCTGGCTGCTTCAAGATGCCATCAGAAACTGTGAAATATAAGGAAGTAGTGTTTTTGCCTCTCTGATCGGCATTATTAATTATTTTCTCATTTCTTTCAGGGACCCCGGCGACCTCCGCATCCGACAGTACGTCCACCAAACTTCCAGCTGGATCCTCCTCTTGTTGGCCAATGCGGGCTTGGTCCTCCTCAGCTTCAAAAGCGGTTTCCGTTGCGTCATGATTGTCATTAATAAATGTTTTTTTATTTTTTAGGACTCTCAGGAATTTTTGAAATTTTGGACTCCGCCTGCACGACCTCCAAATTTTCAGATGGAGCCTCCTCTTGTTGACCAGTGCAGACTTGGTCCTCCTTAGCAGCAATAGCGGTAATTATTTCATTATGATCGGCATTAGTTATTGTTTTATTAATTTTTTCAGGATTTTTGGTAATTGGATCCTCCACCTGTCCACAAGTGCGGGCTCGTTCCTCATCAGCAGCAAATGCGGCATCCATCGCTTCGTCCAATTTTGATGGTGTGTGTCGTCGGCGCGATCACAATAGGACTGTTGGCCACCATAGGTGGTCTTCAGCTTCTTTTATTTGTTTCGCGTATAACAGTTTAACGCATGTACAAATATTCTTAACTAAGCTGTGATTTTACAAGCATTTACAATTATTTTTAACCTAGAATGTGATATAGCGAGTATTTTAAAGTATTTTTTGTGATTTGACTGTGATATTACAAATATTTTAAAGTATTTCTATGATATGGCTGTAATATAAATCTATTTTAAAGTATTTATCTGATTTAACTGTGATATAAAAAGTATTTTAAAAATATTTTTCTGATTTGACTGTGATAACAAGTATTTTTAAGAGGAACTGTGATTATTTAAAAGTATTTAAAGGAACTGGTATTTTTTTGTTGTTGGTATGTACACAAGAAGAAGAGAGATCTTACCAAAAGCTACAAATGTTTGTTTATGTTTTGGAAAAATGCTTTGGAAATTCAAATTGTGAGTATTAAAGTATTAATAAAGAGTTGATTTACTTATTTTTGCTGTTTGCTTTTAAGGGGCGTGTCTTTATTGTGGGTCGCCTTCCACCATAGATGCCCTGAGTGGCGTTTTATGTTCCTCAGACTGCAAGGAAGCGGCCGTGGTAGTTGTCCCGTGTTGTCGTCTGGTTGTTGCAGTTGCCATGGAGCCAGCAAAACCGATGAGCAGCAGATTTGAAGCCGGCCACTGAAGCTGTTGTAGGGGCCCTCTAATTCCGCTGGATAATGGGCCTGGACTGGTCCGTGTAGTAGGGGCTATGTGTGGCCGCTGTACGCCCATTGCCAAGGGATTTGCCAGGATTTGGTTGGCTGTCGAGTGGACCACTGGCCGTCGTCTTTGCTCTGGCTGCTTCAAGATGCCATCAGAAACTGTGAAATATAAGGAAGTAGTGTTTTTGCCTCTCTGATCGGCATTATTAATTATTTTCTCATTTCTTTCAGGGACCCCGGCGACCTCCGCATCCGACAGTACGTCCACCAAACTTCCAGCTGGATCCTCCTCTTGTTGGCCAATGCGGGCTTGGTCCTCCTCAGCTTCAAAAGCGGTTTCCGTTGCGTCATGATTGTCATTAATAAATGTTTTTTTTTTTTTAGGACTCTCAGGAATTTTTGAAATTTTGGACTCCGCCTGCACGACCTCCAAATTTTCAGATGGAGCCTCCTCTGGTTGACCAGTGCAGACTTGGTCCTCCTTAGCAGCAATAGCGGTAATTATTTCATTATGATCGGCATTAGTTATTGTTTTATTAATTTTTTCAGGATTTTTGGTAATTGGATCCTCCACCTGTCCACAAGTGCGGGCTCGTTCCTCATCAGCAGCAAATGCGGCATCCATCGCTTCGTCCAATTTTGATGGTGTGTGTCGTCGGCGCGATCACAATAGGACTGTTGGCCACCATAGGTGGTCTTCAGCTTCTTTTATTTGTTTCGCGTATAACAGTTTAACGCATGTACAAATATTCTTAACTAAGCTGTGATTTTACAAGCATTTACAATTATTTTTAACCTAGAATGTGATATAGCGAGTATTTTAAAGTATTTTTTGTGATTTGACTGTGATATTACAAATATTTTAAAGTATTTCTATGATATGGCTGTAATATAAATCTATTTTAAAGTATTTATCTGATTTAACTGTGATATAAAAGTATTTTAAAAATATTTTTCTGATTTGACTGTGATAACAAGTATTTTTAAGAGGAACTGTGATTATTTAAAAGTATTTAAAGGAACTGGTATTTTTGTTGTTGGTATGTACACAAGAAGAAGAGAGATCTTACCAAAAGCTACAAATGTTTGTTTATGTTTTGGAAAAATGCTTTGGAAATTCAAATTGTGAGTATTAAAGTATTAATAAAGAGTTGATTTACTTATTTTTTCTGTTTGCTTTTAAGGGGCGTGTCTTTATTGTGGGTCGCCTTCCACCATAGATGCCCTGAGTGGCGTTTTATGTTCCTCAGACTGCAAGGAAGCGGCCGTGGTAGTTGTCCCGTGTTGTCGTCTGGTTGTTGCAGTTGCCATGGAGCCAGCAAAAACCGATGAGCAGCAGATTTGAAGCCGGCCACTGAAGCTGTTGTAGGGGCCCTCTAATTCCGCTGGATAATGGGCCTGGACTGGTCCGTGTAGTAGGGGCTATGTGTGGCCGCTGTACGCCCATTGCCAAGGGATTTGCCAGGATTTGGTTGGCTGTCGAGTGGACCACTGGCCGTCGTCTTTGCTCTGGCTGCTTCAAGATGCCATCAGAAACTGTGAAATATAAGGAAGTAGTGTTTTTGCCTCTCTGATCGGCATTATTAATTATTTTCTCATTTCTTTCAGGGACCCCGGCGACCTCCGCATCCGACAGTACGTCCACCAAACTTCCAGCTGGATCCTCCTCTTGTTGGCCAATGCGGGCTTGGTCCTCCTCAGCTTCAAAAGCGGTTTCCGTTGCGTCATGATTGTCATTAATAAATGTTTTTATTTTTTTAGGACTCTCAGGAATTTTTGAAATTTTGGACTCCGCCTGCACGACCTCCAAATTTTCAGATGGAGCCTCCTCTGGTTGACCAGTGCAGACTTGGTCCTCCTTAGCAGCAATAGCGGTAATTATTTCATTATGATCGGCATTAGTTATTGTTTTATTAATTTTTTCAGGATTTTTGGTAATTGGATCCTCCACCTGTCCACAAGTGCGGGCTCGTTCCTCATCAGCAGCAAATGCGGCATCCATCGCTTCGTCCAATTTTGATGGTGTGTGTCGTCGGCGCGATCACAATAGGACTGTTGGCCACCATAGGTGGTCTTCAGCTTCTTTTATTTGTTTCGCGTATAACAGTTTAACGCATGTACAAATATTCTTAACTAAGCTGTGATTTTACAAGCATTTACAATTATTTTTAACCTAGAATGTGATATAGCGAGTATTTTAAAGTATTTTTTGTGATTTGACTGTGATATTACAAATATTTTAAAGTATTTCTATGATATGGCTGTAATATAAATCTATTTTAAAGTATTTATCTGATTTAACTGTGATATAAAAAAGTATTTTAAAAATATTTTTTCTGATTTGACTGTGATAACAAGTATTTTTAAGAGGAACTGTGATTATTTAAAAGTATTTAAAGGAACTGGTATTTTTTGTTGTTGGTATGTACACAAGAAGAAGAGAGATCTTACCAAAAGCTACAAATGTTTGTTTATGTTTTGGAAAAATGCTTTGGAAATTCAAATTGTGAGTATTAAAGTATTAATAAAGAGTTGATTTACTTATTTTTTTTGTTTGCTTTTAAGGGGCGTGTCTTTATTGTGGGTCGCCTTCCACCATAGATGCCCTGAGTGGCGTTTTATGTTCCTCAGACTGCAAGGAAGCGGCCGTGGTAGTTGTCCCGTGTTGTCGTCTGGTTGTTGCAGTTGCCATGAAGAAAAAAAAAACCGATGAGCAGCAGATTTGAAGCCGGCCACTGAAGCTGTTGTAGGGGCCCTCTAATTCCGCTGGATAATGGGCCTGGACTGGTCCGTGTAGTAGGGGCTATGTGTGGCCGCTGTACGCCCATTGCCAAGGGATTTGCCAGGATTTGGTTGGCTGTCGAGTGGACCACTGGCCGTCGTCTTTGCTCTGGCTGCTTCAAGATGCCATCAGAAACTGTGAAATATAAGGAAGTAGTGTTTTTGCCTCTCTGATCGGCATTATTAATTATTTTCTCATTTCTTTCAGGGACCCCGGCGACCTCCGCATCCGACAGTACGTCCACCAAACTTCCAGCTGGATCCTCCTCTTGTTGGCCAATGCGGGCTTGGTCCTCCTCAGCTTCAAAAGCGGTTTCCGTTGCGTCATGATTGTCATTAATAAATGTTTTTTTATTTTTTAGGACTCTCAGGAATTTTTGAAATTTTGGACTCCGCCTGCACGACCTCCAAATTTTCAGATGGAGCCTCCTCTTGTTGACCAGTGCAGACTTGGTCCTCCTTAGCAGCAATAGCGGTAATTATTTCATTATGATCGGCATTAGTTATTGTTTTATTAATTTTTTCAGGATTTTTGGTAATTGGATCCTCCACCTGTCCACAAGTGCGGGCTCGTTCCTCATCAGCAGCAAATGCGGCATCCATCGCTTCGTCCAATTTTGATGGTGTGTGTCGTCGGCGCGATCACAATAGGACTGTTGGCCACCATAGGTGGTCTTCAGCTTCTTTTATTTTTTTCGCGTATAACAGTTTAACGCATGTACAAATATTCTTAACTAAGCTGTGATTTTACAAGCATTTACAATTATTTTTAACCTAGAATGTGATATAGCGGGTAATTTTAAAGTATTTTTTGTGATTTGACTGTGATATTACAAATATTTTTAAAGTATTTCTATGATATGGCTGTAATATAAATCTATTTTAAAGTATTTATCTGATTTAACTGTGATATAAAAGTATTTTAAAAATATTTATTCTGATTTGACTGTGATAACAAGTATTTTTAAGAGGAACTGTGATTATTTAAAAGTATTTAAAGGAACTGTATTTTTTTTTGTTGTTGGTATGTACACAAGAAGAAGAGAGATCTTACCAAAAGCTACAAATGTTTGTTTATGTTTTGGAAAAAAATGCTTTGGAAATTCAAATTGTGAGTATTAAAGTATTAATAAAGAGTTGATTTACTTATTTTTGCTGTTTGCTTTTAAGGGGCGTGTCTTTATTGTGGGTCGCCTTCCACCATAGATGCCCTGAGTGGCGTTTTATGTTCCTCAGACTGCAAAGGAAGCGGCCGTGGTAGTTGTCCCGTGTTGTCGTCTGGTTGTTGCAGTTGCCATGGAGCCAGCAAAAAACCGATGAGCAGCAGATTTGAAGCCGGCCACTGAAGCTGTTGTAGGGGCCCTCTAATTCCGCTGGATAATGGGCCTGGACTGGTCCGTGTAGTAGGGGCTATGTGTGGCCGCTGTACGCCCATTGCCAAAGGGATTTGCCAGGATTTGGTTGGCTGTCGAGTGGACCACTGGCCGTCGTCTTTGCTCTGGCTGCTTCAAGATGCCATCAGAAACTGTGAAATATAAGGAAGTAGTGTTTTTGCCTCTCTGATCGGCATTATTAATTATTTTCTCATTTCTTTCAGGGACCCCGGCGACCTCCGCATCCGACAGTACGTCCACCAAACTTCCAGCTGGATCCTCCTCTTGTTGGCCAATGCGGGCTTGGTCCTCCTCAGCTTCAAAAGCGGTTTCCGTTGCGTCATGATTGTCATTAATAAATGTTTTTTATTTTTTAGGACTCTCAGGAATTTTTTTGAAATTTTGGACTCCGCCTGCACGACCTCCAAATTTTCAGATGGAGCCTCCTCTGGTTGACCAGTGCAGACTTGGTCCTCCTTAGCAGCAATAGCGGTAATTATTTCATTATGATCGGCATTAGTTATTGTTTTATTAATTTTTTCAGGATTTTTGGTAATTGGATCCTCCACCTGTCCACAAGTGCGGGCTCGTTCCTCATCAGCAGCAAATGCGGCATCCATCGCTTCGTCCATTTTTTGATGGTGTGTGTCGTCGGCGCGATCACAATAGGACTGTTGGCCACCATAGGTGGTCTTCAGCTTCTTTTATTTGTTTCGCGTATAACAGTTTAACGCATGTACAAATATTCTTAACTAAGCTGTGATTTTACAAGCATTTACAATTATTTTTAACCTAGAATGTGATATAGCGAGTATTTTAAAAGTATTTTTTGTGATTTGACTGTGATATTACAAATATTTTAAAGTATTTCTATGATATGGCTGTAATATAAATCTATTTTAAAGTATTTATCTGATTTAACTGTGATATAAAAGTATTTTAAAAATATTTTTCTGATTTGACTGTGATAACAAGTATTTTTAAGAGGAACTGTGATTATTTAAAAGTATTTAAAGGAACTGGTATTTTTTGTTGTTGGTATGTACACAAGAAGAAGAGAGATCTTACCAAAAGCTACAAATGTTTGTTTATGTTTTGGAAAAATGCTTTGGAAATTCAAATTGTGAGTATTAAAGTATTAAAAAGAGTTGATTTACTTATTTTTGCTGTTTGCTTTTAAGGGGCGTGTCTTTATTGTGGGTCGCCTTCCACCATAGATGCCCTGAGTGGCGTTTTATGTTCCTCAGACTGCAAGGAAGCGGCCGTGGTAGTTGTCCCGTGTTGTCGTCTGGTTGTTGCAGTTGCCATGGAGCCAGCAAAACCGATGAGCAGCAGATTTGAAGCCGGCCACTGAAGCTGTTGTAGGGGCCCTCTAATTCCGCTGGATAATGGGCCTGGACTGGTCCGTGTAGTAGGGGCTATGTGTGGCCGCTGTACGCCCATTGCCAAGGGATTTGCCAGGATTTGGTTGGCTGTCGAGTGGACCACTGGCCGTCGTCTTTGCTCTGGCTGCTTCAAGATGCCATCAGAAACTGTGAAATATAAGGAAGTAGTGTTTTTGCCTCTCTGATCGGCATTATTAATTATTTTCTCATTTCTTTCAGGGACCCCGGCGACCTCCGCATCCGACAGTACGTCCACCAAACTTCCAGCTGGATCCTCCTCTTGTTGGCCAATGCGGGCTTGGTCCTCCTCAGCTTCAAAAGCGGTTTCCGTTGCGTCATGATTGTCATTAATAAATGTTTTTATTTTTTAGGACTCTCAGGAATTTTTGAAATTTTGGACTCCGCCTGCACGACCTCCAAATTTTCAGATGGAGCCTCCTCTTGTTGACCAGTGCAGACTTGGTCCTCCTTAGCAGCAATAGCGGTAATTATTTCATTATGATCGGCATTAGTTATTGTTTTATTAATTTTTTCAGGATTTTTGGTAATTGGATCCTCCACCTGTCCACAAGTGCGGGCTCGTTCCTCATCAGCAGCAAATGCGGCATCCATCGCTTCGTCCAATTTTGATGGTGTGTGTCGTCGGCGCGATCACAATAGGACTGTTGGCCACCATAGGTGGTCTTCAGCTTCTTTTATTTTTTTTCGCGTATAACAGTTTAACGCATGTACAAATATTCTTAACTAAGCTGTGATTTTACAAGCATTTACAATTATTTTTAACCTAGAATGTGATATAGCGAGTATTTTAAAGTATTTTTTGTGATTTGACTGTGATATTACAAATATTTTAAAGTATTTCTATGATATGGCTGTAATATAAATCTATTTTAAAGTATTTATCTGATTTAACTGTGATATAAAAGTATTTTAAAAAAATTTTTTCTGATTTGACTGTGATAACAAGTATTTTTAAGAGGAACTGTGATTATTTAAAAGTATTTAAAGGAACTGGTATTTTTTGTTGTTGGTATGTACACAAGAAGAAGAGAGATCTTACCAAAAGCTACAAATGTTTGTTTATGTTTTGGAAAAATGCTTTGGAAATTCAAATTGTGAGTATTAAAGTATTAAAAAAGAGTTGATTTACTTATTTTTTTTGTTTTCTTTTAAGGGGCGTGTCTTTATTGTGGGTCGCCTTCCACCATAGATGCCCTGAGTGGCGTTTTATGTTCCTCAGACTGCAAGGAAGCGGCCGTGGTAGTTGTCCCGTGTTGTCGTCTGGTTGTTGCAGTTGCCATGGAGCCAGCAAAAACCGATGAGCAGCAGATTTGAAGCCGGCCACTGAAGCTGTTGTAGGGGCCCTCTAATTCCGCTGGATAATGGGCCTGGACTGGTCCGTGTAGTAGGGGCTATGTGTGGCCGCTGTACGCCCATTGCCAAAGGGATTTGCCAGGATTTGGTTGGCTGTCGAGTGGACCACTGGCCGTCGTCTTTGCTCTGGCTGCTTCAAGATGCCATCAGAAACTGTGAAATATAAGGAAGTAGTGTTTTTGCCTCTCTGATCGGCATTATTAATTATTTTCTCATTTCTTTCAGGGACCCCGGCGACCTCCGCATCCGACAGTACGTCCACCAAACTTCCAGCTGGATCCTCCTCTTGTTGGCCAATGCGGGCTTGGTCCTCCTCAGCTTCAAAAGCGGTTTCCGTTGCGTCATGATTGTCTTTAATAAATGTTTTTATTTTTTAGGACTCTCAGGAATTTTTGAAATTTTGGACTCCGCCTGCACGACCTCCAAATTTTCAGATGGAGCCTCCTCTGGTTGACCAGTGCAGACTTGGTCCTCCTTAGCAGCAATAGCGGTAATTATTTCATTATGATCGGCATTAGTTATTGTTTTATTAATTTTTTCAGGATTTTTGGTAATTGGATCCTCCACCTGTCCACAAGTGCGGGCTCGTTCCTCATCAGCAGCAAATGCGGCATCCATCGCTTCGTCCAATTTTGATGGTGTGTGTCGTCGGCGCGATCACAATAGGACTGTTGGCCACCATAGGTGGTCTTCAGCTTCTTTTATTTGTTTCGCGTATAACAGTTTAACGCATGTACAAATATTCTTAACTAAGCTGTGATTTTACAAGCATTTACAATTATTTTTAACCTAGAATGTGATATAGCGGGTAATTTTAAAGTATTTTTTGTGATTTGACTGTGATATTACAAATATTTTAAAGTATTTCTATGATATGGCTGTAATATAAATCTATTTTTAAAGTATTTATCTGATTTAACTGTGATATAAAAAGTATTTTAAAAATATTTTTCTGATTTGATTTGACTGTGATAACAAGTATTTTTAAGAGGAACTGTGATTATTTAAAAGTATTTAAAGGAACTGGTATTTTTTGTTGTTGGTATGTACACAAGAAGAAGAGAGATCTTACCAAAAGCTACAAATGTTTGTTTATGTTTTGGAAAAATGCTTTGGAAATTCAAATTGTGAGTATTAAAGTATTAATAAAGAGTTGATTTACTTATTTTTGCTGTTTGCTTTTAGGGGGGGCGTGTCTTTATTGTGGGTCGCCTTCCACCATAGATGCCCTGAGTGGCGTTTTTATGTTCCTCAGACTGCAAAGGAAGCGGCCGTGGTAGTTGTCCCGTGTTGTCGTCTGGTTGTTGCAGTTGCCATGGAGCCAGCAAAACCGATGAGCAGCAGATTTGAAGCCGGCCACTGAAGCTGTTGTAGGGGCCCTCTAATTCCGCTGGATAATGGGCCTGGACTGGTCCGTGTAGTAGGGGCTATGTGTGGCCGCTGTACGCCCATTGCCAAGGGATTTGGTTGGCTGTCGAGTGGACCACTGGCCGTCGTCTTTGCTCTGGCTGCTTCAAGATGCCATCAGAAACTGTGAAATATAAGGAAGTAGTGTTTTTGCCTCTCTGATCGGCATTATTAATTATTTTCTCATTTCTTTCAGGGACCCCGGCGACCTCCGCATCCGACAGTACGTCCACCAAACTTCCAGCTGGATCCTCCTCTTGTTGGCCAATGCGGGCTTGGTCCTCCTCAGCTTCAAAAGCGGTTTCCGTTGCGTCATGATTGTCTTTAATAAATGTTTTTTTATTTTTTTAGGACTCTCAGGAATTTTTGAAATTTTGGACTCCGCCTGCACGACCTCCAAATTTTCAGATGGAGCCTCCTCTGGTTGACCAGTGCAGACTTGGTCCTCCTTAGCAGCAATAGCGGTAATTATTTCATTATGATCGGCATTAGTTATTGTTTTATTAATTTTTTCAGGATTTTTGGTAATTGGATCCTCCACCTGTCCACAAGTGCGGGCTCGTTCCTCATCAGCAGCAAATGCGGCATCCATCGCTTCGTCCATTTTTGATGGTGTGTGTCGTCGGCGCGATCACAATAGGACTGTTGGCCACCATAGGTGGTCTTCAGCTTCTTTTATTTGTTTCGCGTATAACAGTTTAACGCATGTACAAATATTCTTAACTAAGCTGTGATTTTACAAGCATTTACAATTATTTTTAACCTAGAATGTGATATAGCGAGTATTTTAAAGTATTTTTTGTGATTTGACTGTGATATTACAAATATTTTAAAGTATTTCTATGATATGGCTGTAATATAAATCTATTTTTAAAGTATTTATCTGATTTAACTGTGATATAAAAGTATTTTAAAAATATTTTTTCTGATTTGACTGTGATAACAAGTATTTTTAAGAGGAACTGTGATTATTTAAAAGTATTTAAAGGAACTGGTATTTTTTGTTGTTGGTATGTACACAAGAAGAAGAGAGATCTTACCAAAAGCCACAAATGTTTGTTTATGTTTTGGAAAAATGCTTTGGAAATTCAAATTGTGAGTATTAAAGTATTAATAAAGAGTTGATTTACTTATTTTTGCTGTTTGCTTTTAAGGGGCGTGTCTTTATTGTGGGTCGCCTTCCACCATAGATGCCCTGAGTGGCGTTTTATGTTCCTCAGACTGCAAGGAAGCGGCCGTGGTAGTTGTCCCGTGTTGTCGTCTGGTTGTTGCAGTTGCCATGGAGCCAGCAAAAACCGATGAGCAGCAGATTTGAAGCCGGCCACTGAAGCTGTTGTAGGGGCCCTCTAATTCCGCTGGATAATGGGCCTGGACTGGTCCGTGTAGTAGGGGCTATGTGTGGCCGCTGTACGCCCATTGCCAAGGGATTTGCCAGGATTTGGTTGGCTGTCGAGTGGACCACTGGCCGTCGTCTTTGCTCTGGCTGCTTCAAGATGCCATCAGAAACTGTGAAATATAAGGAAGTAGTGTTTTTGCCTCTCTGATCGGCATTATTAATTATTTTCTCATTTCTTTCAGGGACCCCGGCGACCTCCGCATCCGACAGTACGTCCACCAAACTTCCAGCTGGATCCTCCTCTTGTTGGCCAATGCGGGCTTGGTCCTCCTCAGCTTCAAAAGCGGTTTCCGTTGCGTCATGATTGTCATTAATAAATGTTTTTATTTTTTTTTTTTTCTCAGGAATTTTTGAAATTTTGGACTCCGCCTGCACGACCTCCAAATTTTCAGATGGAGCCTCCTCTGGTTGACCAGTGCAGACTTGGTCCTCCTTAGCAGCAATAGCGGTAATTATTTCATTATGATCGGCATTAGTTATTGTTTTATTAATTTTTTCAGGATTTTTGGTAATTGGATCCTCCACCTGTCCACAAGTGCGGGCTCGTTCCTCATCAGCAGCAAATGCGGCATCCATCGCTTCGTCCAATTTTGATGGTGTGTGTCGTCGGCGCGATCACAATAGGACTGTTGGCCACCATAGGTGGTCTTCGTTTATTTAGGTCAGCTTCTTTTATTTTTTTCGCGTATAACAGTTTAACGCATGTACAAATATTCTTAACTAAGCTGTGATTTTACAAGCATTTACAATTATTTTTAACCTAGAATGTGATATAGCGAGTATTTTAAAGTATTTTTTGTGATTTGACTGTGATATTACAAATATTTTAAAGTATTTCTATGATATGGCTGTAATATAAATCTATTTTAAAGTATTTATCTGATTTAACTGTGATATAAAAGTATTTTAAAAATATTTATTCTGATTTGACTGTGATAACAAGTATTTTTAAGAGGAACTGTGATTATTTAAAAGTATTTAAAGGAACTGGTATTTTTTTTGTTGTTGGTATGTACACAAGAAGAAGAGAGATCTTACCAAAAAAAGCTACAAATGTTTGTTTATGTTTTGGAAAAATGCTTTGGAAATTCAAATTGTGAGTATTAAAGTATTAATAAAGAGTTGATTTACTTATTTTTTGCTGTTTGCTTTTTTTAAGGGGGCGTGTCTTTTATTGTGGGTCGCCTTCCACCATAGATGCCCTGAGTGGCGTTTTATGTTCCTCAGACTGCAAGGAAGCGGCCGTGGTAGTTGTCCCGTGTTGTCGTCTGGTTGTTGCAGTTGCCATGGAGCCAGCAAAAACCGATGAGCAGCAGATTTGAAGCCGGCCACTGAAGCTGTTGTAGGGGCCCTCTAATTCCGCTGGATAATGGGCCTGGACTGGTCCGTGTAGTAGGGGCTATGTGTGGCCGCTGTACGCCCATTGCCAAGGGATTTGCCAGGATTTGGTTGGCTGTCGAGTGGACCACTGGCCGTCGTCTTTGCTCTGGCTGCTTCAAGATGCCATCAGAAACTGTGAAATATAAGGAAGTAGTGTTTTTGCCTCTCTGATCGGCATTATTATTAATTATTTTCTCATTTCTTTCAGGGACCCCGGCGACCTCCGCATCCGACAGTACGTCCACCAAACTTCCAGCTGGATCCTCCTCTTGTTGGCCAATGCGGGCTTGGTCCTCCTCAGCTTCAAAAGCGGTTTCCGTTGCGTCATGATTGTCATTAATAAATGTTTTTATTTTTTAGGACTCTCAGGAATTTTTGAAATTTTGGACTCCGCCTGCACGACCTCCAAATTTTCAGATGGAGCCTCCTCTGGTTGACCAGTGCAGACTTGGTCCTCCTTAGCAGCAATAGCGGTAATTATTTCATTATGATCGGCATTAGTTATTGTTTTATTAATTTTTTCAGGATTTTTGGTAATTGGATCCTCCACCTGTCCACAAGTGCGGGCTCGTTCCTCATCAGCAGCAAATGCGGCATCCATCGCTTCGTCCAATTTTGATGGTGTGTGTCGTCGGCGCGATCACAATAGGACTGTTGGCCACCATAGGTGGTCTTCAGCTTCTTTTATTTGTTTCGCGTATAACAGTTTAACGCATGTACAAATATTCTTAACTAAGCTGTGATTTTACAAGCATTTACAATTATTTTTAACCTAGAATGTGATATAGCGAGTATTTTAAAGTATTTTTTGTGATTTGACTGTGATATTACAAATATTTTAAAGTATTTCTATGATATGGCTGTAATATAAATCTATTTTAAAGTATTTATCTGATTTAACTGTGATATAAAAAGTATTTTAAAAATATTTTTCTGATTTGACTGTGATAACAAGTATTTTTAAGAGGAACTGTGATTATTTAAAAGTATTTAAAGGAACTGGTATTTTTGTTGTTGGTATGTACACAAGAAGAAGAGAGATCTTACCAAAAGCTACAAATGTTTGTTTATGTTTTGGAAAAATGCTTTTGGAAATTCAAATTGTGAGTATTAAAGTATTAATAAAGAGTTGATTTACTTATTTTTGCTGTTTGCTTTTAAGGGGGCGTGTCTTTATTGTGGGTCGCCTTCCACCATAGATGCCCTGAGTGGCGTTTTATGTTCCTCAGACTGCAAGGAAGCGGCCGTGGTAGTTGTCCCGTGTTGTGCGTCTGGTTGTTGCAGTTGCCATGGAGCCAGCAAAAAAAACGATGAGCAGCAGATTTGAAGCCGGCCACTGAAGCTGTTGTGGGGGGGCCCTCTAATTCCGCTGGATAATGGGCCTGGACTGGTCCGTGTAGTAGGGGCTATGTGTGGCCGCTGTACGCCCATTGCCAAGGGATTTGCCAGGATTTGGTTGGCTGTCGAGTGGACCACTGGCCGTCGTCTTTGCTCTGGCTGCTTCAAGATGCCATCAGAAACTGTGAAATATAAGGAAGTAGTGTTTTTGCCTCTCTGATCGGCATTATTAATTATTTTCTCATTTCTTTCAGGGACCCCGGCGACCTCCGCATCCGACAGTACGTCCACCAAACTTCCAGCTGGATCCTCCTCTTGTTGGCCAATGCGGGCTTGGTCCTCCTCAGCTTCAAAAGCGGTTTCCGTTGCGTCATGATTGTCATTTTAATAAATGTTTTTTATTTTTTAGGACTCTCAGGAATTTTTGAAATTTTGGACTCCGCCTGCACGACCTCCAAATTTTCAGATGGAGCCTCCTCTGGTTGACCAGTGCAGACTTGGTCCTCCTTAGCAGCAATAGCGGTAATTATTTCATTATGATCGGCATTAGTTATTGTTTTATTAATTTTTTCAGGATTTTTGGTAATTGGATCCTCCACCTGTCCACAAGTGCGGGCTCGTTCCTCATCAGCAAATGCGGCATCCATCGCTTCGACCAATTTTGATGGTGTGTGTCGTCGGCGCGATCACAATAGGACTGTTGGCCACCATAGGTGGTCTTCAGCTTCTTTTATTTGTTTCGCGTATAACAGTTTAACGCATGTACAAATATTCTTAACTAAGCTGTGATTTTACAAGCATTTACAATTATTTTTAACCTAGAATGTGATATAGCGAGTATTTTAAAGTATTTTTTGTGATTTGACTGTGATATTACAAATATTTTAAAGTATTTCTATGATATGGCTGTAATATAAATCTATTTTAAAGTATTTATCTGATTTAACTGTGATATAAGTATTTTAAAAATATTTTTTCTGATTTGACTGTGATAACAAGTTTTGAAAAATTTTTAAGAGGAACTGTGATTATTTAAAAGTATTTAAAGGAACTGGTATTTTTTTGTTGTTGGTATGTACACAAGAAGAAGAGAGATCTTACCAAAAGCTACAAATGTTTGTTTATGTTTTGGAAAAATGCTTTGGAAAAATGCTTTGGAAATTCAAATTGTGAGTATTAAAGTATTAATAAAGAGTTGATTTACTTATTTTTGCTGTTTGCTTTTAAGGGGCGTGTCTTTTTATTGGGTCGCCTTCCACCATAG
This sequence comes from Drosophila bifasciata, assembly GCA_009664405.1. Taxonomy (NCBI): domain Eukaryota; kingdom Metazoa; phylum Arthropoda; class Insecta; order Diptera; family Drosophilidae; genus Drosophila; species Drosophila bifasciata. The sequence goes on from WIOZ01000051.1 coordinate 16,322, forward strand.
ATGCCCTGAGTGGCGTTTTATGTTCCTCAGACTGCAAGGAAGCGGCCGTGGTAGTTGTCCCGTGTTGTCGTCTGGTTGTTGCAGTTGCCATGGAGCCAGCAAAAACCGATGAGCAGCAGATTTGAAGCCGGCCACTGAAGCTGTTGTAGGGGCCCTCTAATTCCGCTGGATAATGGGCCTGGACTGGTCCGTGTAGTAGGGGGCTATGTGTGGCCGCTGTACGCCCATTGCCAAGGGATTTGCCAGGATTTGGTTGGCTGTCGTGGACCACTGGCCGTCGTCTTTTGCTCTGGCTGCTTCAAGATGCCATCAGAAACTGTGAAATATAAGGAAGTAGTGTTTTTGCCTCTCTGATCGGCATTATTAATTATTTTTTCTTTTCTTTCAGGGACCCCGGCGACCTCCGCATCCGACAGTACGTCCACCAAACTTCCAGCTGGATCCTCCTCTTGTTGGCCAATGCGGGCTTGGTCCTCCTCAGCTTCAAAAGCGGTTTCCGTTGCGTCATGATTGTCTTTAATAAATTTTTTATTTTTTAGGACTCTCAGGAATTTTTGAAATTTTGGACTCCGCCTGCACGACCTCCAAATTTTCAGATGGAGCCTCCTCTGGTTGACCAGTGCAGACTTGGTCCTCCTTAGCAGCAATAGCGGTAATTATTTCATTATGATCGGCATTAGTTATTGTTTTATTAATTTCTTCAAGGTTTTTGGGTAATTGGATCCTCCACCTGTCCACAAGTGCGGGCTCGTTCCTCATCAGCAGCAAATGCGGCATCCATCGCTTCGTCCAATTTTGATGGTGTGTGTCGTCGGCGCGATCACAATAGGACTGTTGGCCACCATAGGTGGTCTTCAGCTTCTTTTATTTGTTTCGCGTATAACAGTTTAACGCATGTACAAATATTCTTAACTAAGCTGTGATTTTACAAGCATTTACAATTATTTTTAACCTAGAATGTGATATAGCGAGTATTTTAAAGTATTTTTGTGATTTGACTGTGATATTACAAATATTTTAAAGTATTTCTATGATATGGCTGTAATATAAATCTATTTTTAAAGTATTTATCTGATTTAACTGTGATATAAAAGTATTTTAAAAATATTTTTTCTGATTTGACTGTGATAACAAGTATTTTTAAGAGGAACTGTGATTATTTAAAAGTATTTAAAGGAACTGGTTTTTTTTGTTGTTGGTATGTACACAAGAAGAAGAGAGATCTTACCAAAAAGCTACAAATGTTTGTTTATGTTTTGGAAAAATGCTTTGGAAATTCAAATTGAGTATTAAAGTATTAATAAAGAGTTGATTTACTTATTTTTGCTGTTTGCTTTTTAAGGGGCGTGTCTTTCTGTGGGTCGCCTTCCACCATAGATGCCCTGAGTGGCGTTTTATGTTCCTCAGACTGCAAGGAAGCGGCCGTGGTAGTTGTCCCGTGTTGTCGTCTGGTTGTTGCAGTTGCCATGGAGCCAGCAAAAACCGATGAGCAGCAGATTTGAAGCCGGCCACTGAAGCTGTTGTAGGGGCCCTCTAATTCCGCTGGATAATGGGCCTGGACTGGTCCGTGTAGTAGGGGCTATGTGTGGCCGCTGTACGCCCATTGCCAAGGGATTTGCCAGGATTTGGTTGGCTGTCGAGTGGACCACTGGCCGTCGTCTTTGCTCTGGCTGCTTCAAGATGCCATCAGAAACTGTGAAATATAAGGAAGTAGTGTTTTTGCCTCTCTGATCGGCATTATTAATTATTTTCTCATTTCTTTCAGGGACCCCGGCGACCTCCGCATCCGACAGTACGTCCACCAAACTTCCAGCTGGATCCTCCTCTTGTTGGCCAATGCGGGCTTGGTCCTCCTTCAGCTTCAAAAGCGGTTTCCGTTGCGTCATGATTGTCTTTAATAAATGTTTTTATTTTTTTAGGACTCTCAGGAATTTTTGAAATTTTGGACTCCGCCTGCACGACCTCCAAATTTTCAGATGGAGCCTCCTCTGGTTGACCAGTGCAGACTTGGTCCTCCTTAGCAGCAATAGCGGTAATTATTTCATTATGATCGGCATTAGTTATTGTTTTATTAATTTTTTCAGGATTTTTGGTAATTGGATCCTCCACCTGTCCACAAGTGCGGGCTCGTTCCTCATCAGCAGCAAATGCGGCATCCATCGCTTCGTCCAATTTTGATGGTGTGTGTCGTCGGCGCGATCACAATAGGACTGTTGGCCACCATAGGTGGTCTTCAGCTTCTTTTATTTGTTTCGCGTATAACAGTTTAACGCATGTACAAATATTCTTAACTAAGCTGTGATTTTACAAGCATTTACAATTATTTTTAACCTAGAATGTGATATAGCGAGTATTTTAAAAGTTTTTTTGTGATTTTTGTGATATTACAAATATTTTAAAGTATTTCTATGATATGGCTGTAATATAAATCTATTTTAAAGTATTTATCTGATTTAACTGTGATATAAAAGTATTTTAAAAATATTTTTTCTGATTTGACTGTGATAACAAGTATTTTTAAGAGGAACTGTGATTATTTAAAAGTATTTAAAGGAACTGGTATTTTTTTTTTTGTTGGTATGTACACAAGAAGAAGAGAGATCTTACCAAAAGCTACAAATGTTTGTTTATGTTTTGGAAAAATGCTTTGGAAATTCAAATTGTGAGTATTAAAGTATTAATAAAGAGTTGATTTACTTATTTTTGCTGTTTGCTTTTAAGGGGCGTGTCTTTATTGTGGGTCGCCTTCCACCATAGATGCCCTGAGTGGCGTTTTATGTTCCTCAGACTGCAAGGAAGCGGCCGTGGTAGTTGTCCCGTGTTGTCGTCTGGTTGTTGCAGTTGCCATGGAGCCAGCAAAAACCGATGAGCAGCAGATTTGAAGCCGGCCACTGAAGCTGTTGTAGGGGCCCTCTAATTCCGCTGGATAATGGGCCTGGACTGGTCCGTGTAGTAGGGGCTATGTGTGGCCGCTGTACGCCCATTGCCAAGGGATTTGCCAGGATTTGGTTGGCTGTCGAGTGGACCACTGGCCGTCGTCTTTGCTCTGGCTGCTTCAAGATGCCATCAGAAACTGTGAAATATAAGGAAGTAGTGTTTTTGCCTCTCTGATCGGCATTATTAATTATTTTCTCATTTCTTTCAGGGACCCCGGCGACCTCCGCATCCGACAGTACGTCCACCAAACTTCCAGCTGGATCCTCCTCTTGTTGGCCAATGCGGGCTTGGTCCTCCTCAGCTTCAAAAGCGGTTTCCGTTGCGTCATGATTGTCATTAATAAATGTTTTTTTTTTTTTAGGACTCTCAGGAATTTTTGAAATTTTGGACTCCGCCTGCACGACCTCCAAATTTTCAGATGGAGCCTCCTCTGGTTGACCAGTGCAGACTTGGTCCTCCTTAGCAGCAATAGCGGTAATTATTTCATTATGATCGGCATTAGTTATTGTTTTATTAATTTTTTCAGGATTTTTGGTAATTGGATCCTCCACCTGTCCACAAGTGCGGGCTCGTTCCTCATCAGCAGCAAATGCGGCATCCATCGCTTCGTCCAATTTTGATGGTGTGTGTCGTCGGCGCGATCACAATAGGACTGTTGGCCACCATAGGTGGTCTTCAGCTTCTTTTATTTGTTTCGCGTATAACAGTTTAACGCATGTACAAATATTCTTAACTAAGCTGTGATTTTACAAGCATTTACAATTATTTTTAACCTAGAATGTGATATAGCGAGTATTTTAAAGTATTTTTTGTGATTTGACTGTGATATTACAAATATTTTAAAGTATTTCTATGATATGGCTGTAATATAAATCTATTTTAAAGTATTTATCTGATTTAACTGTGATATAAAAAAGTATTTTAAAAAATATTTTTTCTGATTTGACTGTGATAACAAGTATTTTTAAGAGGAACTGTGATTATTTAAAAGTATTTAAAGGAACTGGTATTTTTTTTTGTTGTTGGTATGTACAAGAAGAAGAAGAGATCTTACCAAAAGCTACAAATGTTTGTTTATGTTTTGGAAAAATGCTTTGGAAATTCAAATTGTGAGTATTAAAGTATTAATAAAAAGAGTTGATTTACTTATTTTGCTGTTTGCTTTTAAGGGGCGTGTCTTTATTGTGGGTCGCCTTCCACCATAGATGCCCTGAGTGGCGTTTTATGTTCCTCAGACTGCAAGGAAGCGGCCGTGGTAGTTGTCCCGTGTTGTCGTCTGGTTGTTGCAGTTGCCATGGAGCCAGCAAAAACCGATGAGCAGCAGATTTGAAGCCGGCCACTGAAGCTGTTGTAGGGGCCCTCTAATTCCGCTGGATAATGGGCCTGGACTGGTCCGTGTAGTAGGGGCTATGTGTGGCCGCTGTACGCCCATTGCCAAGGGATTTGCCAGGATTTGGTTGGCTGTCGAGTGGACCACTGGCCGTCGTCTTTGCTCTGGCTGCTTCAAGATGCCATCAGAAACTGTGAAATATAAGGAAGTAGTGTTTTTGCCTCTCTGATCGGCATTATTAATTATTTTCTCATTTCTTTCAGGGACCCCGGCGACCTCCGCATCCGACAGTACGTCCACCAAACTTCCAGCTGGATCCTCCTCTTGTTGGCCAATGCGGACTTGGTCCTCCTCAGCTTCAAAAGCGGTTTCCGTTGCGTCATGATTGTCATTAATAAATGTTTTTATTTTTTTTAGGACTCTCAGGAATTTTTGAAATTTTGGACTCCGCCTGCACGACCTCCAAATTTTCAGATGGAGCCTCCTCTGGTTGACCAGTGCAGACTTGGTCCTCCTTAGCAGCAATAGCGGTAATTATTTCATTATGATCGGCATTAGTTATTGTTTTTTATTTTTTTTTCAGGATTTTTGGTAATTGGATCCTCCACCTGTCCACAAGTGCGGGCTCGTTCCTCATCAGCAGCAAATGCGGCATCCATCGCTTCGTCCAATTTTGATGGTGTGTGTCGTCGGCGCGATCACAATAGGACTGTTGGCCACCATAGGTGGTCTTCAGCTTCTTTTATTTGTTTCGCGTATAACAGTTTAACGCATGTACAAATATTCTTAACTAAGCTGTGATTTTACAAGCATTTACAATTATTTTTTAACCTAGAATGTGATATAGCGAGTATTTTAAAGTATTTTTTTGTGATTTGACTGTGATATTACAAATATTTTAAAGTATTTCTATGATATGGCTGTAATATAAATCTATTTTAAAGTATTTATCTGATTTAACTGTGATATAAAAGTATTTTAAAAAATATTTGATTCTGATTTGACTGTGATAACAAGTATTTTTAAGAGGAACTGTGATTATTTAAAAGTATTTAAAGGAACTGGTATTTTTTTTTTTGTTGGTATGTACACAAGAAGAAGAGAGATCTTACCAAAAGCTACAAATGTTTGTTTATGTTTTGGAAAAATGCTTTGGAAATTCAAATTGTGAGTATTAAAGTATTAAAAAGAGTTGATTTACTTATTTTTGCTGTTTGCTTTTAAGGGGCGTGTCTTTATTGTGGGTCGCCTTCCACCATAGATGCCCTGAGTGGCGTTTTATGTTCCTCAGACTGCAAGGAAGCGGCCGTGGTAGTTGTCCCGTGTTGTCGTCTGGTTGTTGCAGTTGCCATGGAGCCAGCAAAAACCGATGAGCAGCAGATTTGAAGCCGGCCACTGAAGCTGTTGTAGGGGCCCTCTAATTCCGCTGGATAATGGGCCTGGACTGGTCCGTGTAGTAGGGGCTATGTGTGGCCGCTGTACGCCCATTGCCAAGGGATTTGCCAGGATTTGGTTGGCTGTCGAGTGGACCACTGGCCGTCGTCTTTGCTCTGGCTGCTTCAAGATGCCATCAGAAACTGTGAAATATAAGGAAGTAGTGTTTTTGCCTCTCTGATCGGCATTATTAATTATTTTCTCATTTCTTTCAGGGACCCCGGCGACCTCCGCATCCGACAGTACGTCCACCAAACTTCCAGCTGGATCCTCCTCTTGTTGGCCAATGCGGGCTTGGTCCTCCTCAGCTTCAAAAGCGGTTTCCGTTGCGTCATGGTTGTCATTAATAAATGTTTTTATTTTTTTAGGACTCTCAGGAATTTTTGAAATTTTGGACTCCGCCTGCACGACCTCCAAATTTTCAGATGGAGCCTCCTCTTGTTGACCAGTGCAGACTTGGTCCTCCTTAGCAGCAATAGCGGTAATTATTTCATTATGATCGGCATTAGTTATTGTTTTATTAATTTTTTCAGGATTTTTGGTAATTGGATCCTCCACCTGTCCACAAGTGCGGGCTCGTTCCTCATCAGCAGCAAATGCGGCATCCATCGCTTCGTCCAATTTTGATGGTGTGTGTCGTCGGCGCGATCACAAAAGGACTGTTGGCCACCATAGGTGGTCTTCAGCTTCTTTTATTTTTTTCGCGTATAACAGTTTAACGCATGTACAAATATTCTTAACTAAGCTGTGATTTTACAAGCATTTACAATTATTTTTAACCTAGAATGTGATATAGCGAGTATTTTAAAGTATTTTTTGTGATTTGACTGTGATATTACAAATATTTTAAAGTATTTCTATGATATGGCTGTAATATAAATCTATTTTAAAGTATTTATCTGATTTAACTGTGATATAAAAGTATTTTAAAAAAAATATTTTTCTGATTTGACTGTGATAACAAAGTTTTTTAAGAGGAACTGTGATTATTTAAAAGTATTTAAAGGAACTGGTATTTTTTTTTTTTTTTATGTACACAAGAAGAAGAGAGATCTTACCAAAAGCTACAAATGTTTGTTTATGTTTTGGAAAAATGCTTTGGAAATTCAAATTGTGAGTATTAAAGTATTAAAAAAGAGTTGATTTACTTATTTTTGCTGTCTGCTTTTTTAAGGGGAGTGTCTTTATTGTGGGTCGCCTTCCACCATAGATGCCCTGAGTGGCGTTTTATGTTCCTCAGACTGCAAGGAAGCGGCCGTGGTAGTTGTCCCGTGTTGTCGTCTGGTTGTTGCAGTTGCCATGGAGCCAGCAAAAACCGATGAGCAGCAGATTTGAAGCCGGCCACTGAAGCTGTTGTAGGGGCCCTCTAATTCCGCTGGATAATGGGCCTGGACTGGTCCGTGTAGTAGGGGCTATGTGTGGCCGCTGTACGCCCATTGCCAAGGGATTTGCCAGGATTTGGTTGGCTGTCGAGTGGACCACTGGCCGTCGTCTTTGCTCTGGCTGCTTCAAGATGCCATCAGAAACTGTGAAATATAAGGAAGTAGTGTTTTTGCCTCTCTGATCGGCATTATTAATTAATTTTTTCTCATTTCTTTCAGGGACCCCGGCGACCTCCGCATCCGACAGTACGTCCACCAAACTTCCAGCTGGATCCTCCTCTTGTTGGCCAATGCGGGCTTGGTCCTCCTCAGCTTCAAAAGCGGTTTCCGTTGCGTCATGATTGTCATTAATAAATGTTTTTTTTTATTTTTTAGGACTCTCAGGAATTTTTGAAATTTTGGACTCCGCCTGCACGACCTCCAAATTTTCAGATGGAGCCTCCTCTTGGTTGACCAGTGCAGACTTGGTCCTCCTTAGCAGCAATAGCGGTAATTATTTCATTATGATCGGCATTAGTTATTATTGTTTTTATTAATTTTTTCAGGATTTTTGGTAATTGGATCCTCCACCTGTCCACAAGTGCGGGCTCGTTCCTCATCAGCAGCAAATGCGGCATCCATCGCTTCGTCCAATTTTGATGGTGTGTGTCGTCGGCGCGATCACAATAGGACTGTTGGCCACCATAGGTGGTCTTCAGCTTCTTTTATTTGTTTCGCGTATAACAGTTTAACGCATGTACAAATATTCTTAACTAAGCTGTGATTTTACAAGCATTTACAATTATTTTTAACCTAGAATGTGATATAGCGAGTATTTTAAAAAGTTTTTTTGTGATTTGACTGTGATATTACAAATATTTTAAAGTATTTCTATGATATGGCTGTAATATAAATCTATTTTAAAGTATTTATCTGATTTAACTGTGATATAAAAAAAAGTATTTTAAAAATATTTTTTCTGATTTGACTGTGATAACAAGTATTTTTAAGAGGAGGACTGTGATTATTTAAAAGTATTTAAAGGAACTGGTATTTTTTTGTTGTTGGTATGTACACAAGAAGAAGAGAGATCTTACCAAAAGCTACAAACAAATGTTTGTTTATGTTTTGGAAAAATGCTTTGGAAATTCAAATTGTGAGTATTAAAGTATTAATAAAGAGTTGATTTACTTATTTTTTTTTGCTGTTTGCTTTTAAGGGGTGTGTTTTATTGTGGGTCGCCTTCCACCATAGATGCCCTGAGTGGCGCGTTTTATGTTCCTCAGACTGCAAGGAAGCGGCCGTGGTAGTTGTCCCGTGTTGTCGTCTGGTTGTTGCAGTTGCCATGGAGCCAGCAAAAACCGATGAGCAGCAGATTTGAAGCCGGCCACTGAAGCTGTTGTAGGGGCCCTCTAATTCCGCTGGATAATGGGCCTGGACTGGTCCGTGTAGTAGGGGCTATGTGTGGCCGCTGTACGCCCATTGCCAAGGGATTTGCCAGGATTTGGTTGGCTGTCGAGTGGACCACTGGCCGTCGTCTTTGCTCTGGCTGCTTCAAGATGCCATCAGAAACTGTGAAATATAAGGAAGTAGTGTTTTTGCCTCTCTGATCGGCATTATTAATTATTTTCTCATTTCTTTCAGGGACCCCGGCGACCTCCGCATCCGACAGTACGTCCACCAAACTTCCAGCTGGATCCTCCTCTTGTTGGCCAATGCGGGCTTGGTCCTCCTCAGCTTCAAAAGCGGTTTCCGTTGCGTCATGGTTGTCATTAATAAATGTTTTTATTTTTTTAGGACTCTCAGGAATTTTTGAAATTTTGGACTCCGCCTGCACGACCTCCAAATTTTCAGATGGAGCCTCCTCTGGTTGACCAGTGCAGACTTGGTCCTCCTTAGCAGCAATAGCGGTAATTATTTCATTATGATCGGCATTAGTTATTGTTTTATTAATTTTTTCAGGATTTTTGGTAATTGGATCCTCCACCTGTCCACAAGTGCGGGCTCGTTCCTCATCAGCAGCAAATGCGGCATCCATCGCTTCGTCCAATTTTGATGGTGTGTGTCGTCGGCGCGATCACAATAGGACTGTTGGCCACCATAGGTGGTCTTCAGCTTCTTTTATTTGTTTCGCGTATAACAGTTTAACGCATGTACAAATATTCTTAACTAAGCTGTGATTTTACAAGCATTTACAATTATTTTTAACCTAGAATGTGATATAGCGGGTAATTTTAAAGTATTTTTTGTGATTTGACTGTGATATTACAAATATTTTAAAGTATTTCTATGATATGGCTGTAATATAAATCTATTTTAAAGTATTTATCTGATTTAACTGTGATATAAAAGTATTTTTAAAAATATTTTTTCTGATTTGACTGTGATAACAAGTATTTTTAAGAGGAACTGTGATTATTTAAAAGTATTTAAAGGAACTGGTATTTTTTGTTGTTGGTATGTACACAAGAAGAAGAGAGATCTTACCAAAAGCTACAAATGTTTGTTTATGTTTTGGAAAAATGCTTTGGAAAAATTTAAATTGTGAGTATTAAAGTATTAATAAAGAGTTGATTTACTTATTTTTGCTGTTTGCTTTTTAAGGGGCGTGTCTTTATTGTGGGTCGCCTTCCACCATAGATGCCCTGAGTGGCGTTTTATGTTCCTCAGACTGCAAGGAAGCGGCCGTGGTAGTTGTCCCGTGTTGTCGTCTGGTTGTTGCAGTTGCCATGGAGCCAGCAAAACCGATGAGCAGCAGATTTGAAGCCGGCCACTGAAGCTGTTGTAGGGGCCCTCTAATTCCGCTGGATAATGGGCCTGGACTGGTCCGTGTAGTAGGGGCTATGTGTGGCCGCTGTACGCCCATTGCCAAGGGATTTGCCAGGATTTGGTTGGCTGTCGAGTGGACCACTGGCCGTCGTCTTTGCTCTGGCTGCTTCAAGATGCCATCAGAAACTGTGAAATATAAGGAAGTAGTGTTTTTGCCTCTCTGATCGGCATTATTAATTATTTTCTCATTTCTTTCAGGGACCCCGGCGACCTCCGCATCCGACAGTACGTCCACCAAACTTCCAGCTGGATCCTCCTCTTGTTGGCCAATGCGGGCTTGGTCCTCCTCAGCTTTAAAAGCGGTTTCCGTTGCGTCATGATTGTCATTAATAAACGTTTTTAATTTTTTAGGACTCTAAGGAATTTTTGAAATTTTGGACTCCGCCTGCACGACCTCCAAATTTTCAGATGGAGCCTCCTCTGGTTGACCAGTGCAGACTTGGTCCTCCTTAGCAGCAATAGCGGTAATTATTTCATTATGATCGGCATTAGTTATTGTTTTATTAATTTTTTCAGGATTTTTGGTAATTGGATCCTCCACCTGTCCACAAGTGCGGGCTCGTTCCTCATCAGCAGCAAATGCGGCATCCATCGCTTCGTCCAATTTTGATGGTGTGTGTCGTCGGCGCGATCACAATAGGACTGTTGGCCACCATAGGTGGTCTTCAGCTTCTTTTATTTTTTTCGCGTATAACAGTTTAACGCATGTACAAATATTCTTAACTAAGCTGTGATTTTACAAGCATTTACAATTATTTTTAACCTAGAATGTGATATAGCGAGTATTTTAAAGTATTTTTTGTGATTTGACTGTGATATTACAAATATTTTAAAGTATTTCTATGATATGGCTGTAATATAAATCTATTTTAAAGTATTTATCTGATTTAACTGTGATATAAAAAAAGTATTTTAAAAATATTTTTTCTGATTTGACTGTGATAACAAGTATTTTTAAGAGGAACTGTGATTATTTAAAAGTATTTAAAGGAACTGGTATTTTTTTTTTTGTTGGTATGTACACAAGAAGAAGAGAGATCTTACCAAAAGCTACAAATGTTTGTTTATGTTTTGGAAAAATGCTTTGGAAATTCAAATTGTGAGTATTAAAGTATTAATAAAAAGTTGATTTACTTATTTTTGCTGTTTGCTTTTAAGGGGCGTGTCTTTATTGTGGGTCGCCTTCCACCATAGATGCCCTGAGTGGCGTTTTATGTTCCTCAGACTGCAAGGAAGCGGCCGTGGTAGTTGTCCCGTGTGTTGTCGTCTGGTTGTTGCAGTTGCCATGGAGCCAGCAAAAACCGATGAGCAGCAGATTTGAAGCCGGCCACTGAAGCTGTTGTAGGGGCCCTCTAATTCCGCTGGATAATGGGCCTGGACTGGTCCGTGTAGTAGGGGCTATGTGTGGCCGCTGTACGCCCATTGCCAAGGGATTTGCCAGGATTTGGTTGGCTGTCGAGTGGACCACTGGCCGTCGTCTTTGCTCTGGCTGCTTCAAGATGCCATCAGAAACTGTGAAATATAAGGAAGTAGTGTTTTTGCCTCTCTGATCGGCATTATTAATTATTTTCTCATTTCTTTCAGGGACCCCGGCGACCTCCGCATCCGACAGTACGTCCACCAAACTTCCAGCTGGATCCTCCTCTTGTTGGCCAATGCGGACTTGGTCCTCCTCAGCTTCAAAAGCGGTTTCCGTTGCGTCATGATTGTCATTAATAAATGTTTTTTTTATTTTTTAGGACTCTCAGGAATTTTTTGAAATTTTGGACTCCGCCTGCACGACCTCCAAATTTTCAGATGGAGCCTCCTCTGGTTGACCAGTGCAGACTTGGTCCTCCTTAGCAGCAATAGCGGTAATTATTTCATTATGATCGGCATTAGTTATTGTTTTATTAATTTTTTCAGGATTTTTGGTAATTGGATCCTCCACCTGTCCACAAGTGCGGGCTCGTTCCTCATCAGCAGCAAATGCGGCATCCATCGCTTCGTCCAATTTTGATGGTGTGTGTCGTCGGCGCGATCACAATAGGACTGTTGGCCACCATAGGTGGTCTTCAGCTTCTTTTATTTGTTTCGCGTATAACAGTTTAACGCATGTACAAATATTCTTAACTAAGCTGTGATTTTACAAGCATTTACAATTATTTTTAACCTAGAATGTGATATAGCGGGTAATTTTAAAGTATTTTTTGTGATTTGACTGTGATATTACAAATATTTTTAAAGTATTTCTATGATATGGCTGTAATATAAATCTATTTTTTAAAGTATTTATCTGATTTAACTGTGATATAAAAGTATTTTAAAAATATTTTTTCTGATTTGACTGTGATAACAAGTATTTTTTTTTAAGAGGAACTGTGATTATTTAAAAGTATTTAAAGGAACTGGTATTTTTTTTGTTGTTGGTATGTACACAAGAAGAAGAGAGATCTTACCAAAAGCTACAAATGTTTGTTTATGTTTTGGAAAAATGCTTTGGAAATTCAAATTGTGAGTATTAAAGTATTAATAAAGAGTTGATTTACTTATTTTTGCTGTTTGCTTTTAAGGGGCGTGTCTTTATTGTGGGTCGCCTTCCACCATAGATGCCCTGAGTGGCGTTTTATGTTCCTCAGACTGCAAGGAAGCGGCCGTGGTAGTTGTCCCGTGTTGTCGTCTGGTTGTTGCAGTTGCCATGGAGCCAGCAAAAACCGATGAGCAGCAGATTTGAAGCCGGCCACTGAAGCTGTTGTAGGGGCCCTCTAATTCCGCTGGATAATGGGCCTGGACTGGTCCGTGTAGTAGGGGCTATGTGTGGCCGCTGTACGCCCATTGCCAAGGGATTTGCCAGGATTTGGTTGGCTGTCGAGTGGACCACTGGCCGTCGTCTTTGCTCTGGCTGCTTCAAGATGCCATCAGAAACTGTGAAATATAAGGAAGTAGTGTTTTTGCCTCTCTGATCGGCATTATTAATTATTTTCTCATTTCTTTCAGGGACCCCGGCGACCTCCGCATCCGACAGTACGTCCACCAAACTTCCAGCTGGATCCTCCTCTTGTTGGCCAATGCGGGCTTGGTCCTCCTCAGCTTCAAAAAGCGGTTTCCGTTGCGTCATGATTGTCATTAATAAATGTTTTTATTTTTTAGGACTCTCAGGAATTTTTGAAATTTTGGACTCCGCCTGCACGACCTCCAAATTTTCAGATGGAGCCTCCTCTGGTTGACCAGTGCAGACTTGGTCCTCCTTAGCAGCAATAGCGGTAATTATTTCATTATGATCGGCATTAGTTATTGTTTTATTAATTTTTTTCAGGATTTTTGGTAATTGGATCCTCCACCTGTCCACAAGTGCGGGCTCGTTCCTCATCAGCAGCAAATGCGGCATCCATCGCTTCGTCCAATTTTGATGGTGTGTGTCGTCGGCGCGATCACAATAGGACTGTTGGCCACCATAGGTGGTCTTCAGCTTCTTTTATTTGTTTCGCGTATAACAGTTTAACGCATGTACAAATATTCTTAACTAAGCTGTGATTTTACAAGCATTTACAATTATTTTTAACCTAGAATGTGATATAGCGAGTAATTTTAAAGTATTTTTTGTGATTTGACTGTGATATTACAAATATTTTAAAGTATTTCTATGATATGGCTGTAATATAAATCTATTTTAAAGTATTTATCTGATTTAACTGTGATATAAAAGTATTTTAAAAATATTTTTTCTGATTTGACTGTGATAACAAGTATTTTTAAGAGGAACTGTGATTATTTAAAAGTATTTAAAGGAACTGGTATTTTTTTTGTTGTTGGTATGTACACAAGAAGAAGAGAGATCTTACAAAAAGCTACAAATGTTTGTTTATGTTTTGGAAAAATGCTTTGGAAATTCAAATTGTGAGTATTAAAGTATTAATAAAGAGTTGATTTACTTATTTTTGCTGTTTGCTTTTTAAGGGGCGTGTCTTTATTGTGGGTCGCCTTCCACCATAGATGCCCTGAGTGGCGTTTTATGTTCCTCAGACTGCAAGGAAGCGGCCGTGGTAGTTGTCCCGTGTTGTCGTCTGGTTGTTTGCAGTTGCCATGGAGCCAGCAAAAACCGATGAGCAGCAGATTTGAAGCCGGCCACTGAAGCTGTTGTAGGGGCCCTCTAATTCCGCTGGATAATGGGCCTGGACTGGTCCGTGTAGTAGGGGCTATGTGTGGCCGCTGTACGCCCATTGCCAAGGGATTTGCCAGGATTTGGTTGGCTGTCGAGTGGACCACTGGCCGTCGTCTTTTTCTCTGGCTGGCTGCTTCAAGATGCCATCAGAAACTGTGAAATATAAGGAAGTAGTGTTTTTGCCTCTCTGATCGGCATTATTAATTATTTTCTCATTTCTTTCAGGGACCCCGGCGACCTCCGCATCCGACAGTACGTCCACCAAACTTCCAGCTGGATCCTCCTCTTGTTGGCCAATGCGGGCTTGGTCCTCCTCAGCTCAAAAAAGCGGTTTCCGTTGCGTCATGATTGTCATTAATAAATGTTTTTTATTTTTTAGGACTCTCAGGAATTTTTGAAATTTTGGACTCCGCCTGCACGACCTCCAAATTTTCAGATGGAGCCTCCTCTGGTTGACCAGTGCAGACTTGGTCCTCCTTAGCAGCAATAGCGGTAATTATTTCATTATGATCGGCATTAGTTATTGTTTTATTAATTTTTTCAGGATTTTTGGTAATTGGATCCTCCACCTGTCCACAAGTGCGGGCTCGTTCCTCATCAGCAGCAAATGCGGCATCCATCGCTTCGTCCAATTTTTTGATGATGGTGTGTGTCGTCGGCGCGATCACAATAGGACTGTTGGCCACCATAGGTGGTCTTCAGCTTCTTTTATTTGTTTCGCGTATAACAGTTTAACGCATGTACAAATATTCTTAACTAAGCTGTGATTTTACAAGCATTTACAATTATTTTTAACCTAGAATGTGATATAGCGAGTATTTAAAAAGTATTTTTTGTGATTTGACTGTGATATTACAAATATTTTAAAGTATTTCTATGATATGGCTGTAATATAAATCTATTTTAAAGTATTTATCTGATTTAACTGTGATATAAAAGTATTTTAAAAAATATTTTTCTGATTTGACTGTGATAACAAGTAAATTTTTAAGAGGAACTGTGATTATTTAAAAGTATTTAAAGGAACTGGTATTTTTTGTTGTTGGTATGTACACAAGAAGAAGAAGAGATCTTACCAAAAGCTACAAATGTTTGTTTATGTTTTTGAAAAATGCTTTGGAAATTCAAATTGTGAGTATTAAAGTATTAATAAAGAGTTGATTTACTTATTTTTGCTGTTTGCTTTTAAGGGGCGTGTCTTTCTGTGGGTCGCCTTCCACCATAGATGCCCTGAGTGGCGTTTTATGTTCCTCAGACTGCAAGGAAGCGGCCGTGGTAGTTGTCCCGTGTTGTCGTCTGGTTGTTGCAGTTGCCATGGAGCCAGCAAAAACCGATGAGCAGCAGATTTGAAGCCGGGCCACTGAAGCTGTTGTAGGGACCCCTCTAATTCCGCTGGATAATGGGCCTGGACTGGTCCGTGTAGTAGGGGCTATGTGTGGCCGCTGTACGCCCATTGCCAAGGGATTTGCCAGGATTTGGTTGGCTGTCGAGTGGACCACTGGCCGTCGTCTTTGCTCTGGCTGCTTCAAGATGCCATCAGAAACTGTGAAATATAAGGAAGTAGTGTTTTTGCCTCTGATCGGCATTATTAATTAATTATTTTCTCATTTCTTTCAGGGACCCCGGCGACCTCCGCATCCGACAGTACGTCCACCAAACTTCCAGCTGGATCCTCCTCTTGTTGGCCAATGCGGGCTTGGTCCTCCTCAGCTTCAAAAGCGGTTTCCGTTGCGTCATGATTGTCTTTAATAAATGTTTTTATTTTTTAGGACTCTCAGGAATTTTTGAAATTTTGGACTCCGCCTGCACGACCTCCAAATTTTCAGATGGAGCCTCCTCTTGTTGACCAGTGCAGACTTGGTCCTCCTTAGCAGCAGCAATAGCGGTAATTATTTCATTATGATCGGCATTAGTTATTGTTTTTATTAATTTTTTCAGGATTTTTGGTAATTGGATCCTCCACCTGTCCACAAGTGCGGGCTCGTTCCTCATCAGCAGCAAATGCGGCATCCATCGCTTCGTCCAATTTTGATGGTGTGTGTCGTCGGCGCGATCACAATAGGACTGTTGGCCACCATAGGTGGTCTTCAGCTTCTTTTATTTGTTTCGCGTATAACAGTTTAACGCATGTACAAATATTCTTAACTAAGCTGTGATTTTACAAGCATTTACAATTTATTTTTAACCTAGAATGTGATATAGCGAGTATTTTAAAGTATTTTTTGTGATTTGACTGTGATATTACAAATATTTTAAAGTATTTCTATGATATGGCTGTAATATAAATCTATTTTAAAGTATTTATCTGATTTAACTGTGATATAAAAGTATTTTAAAAATATTTTTCTGATTTGACTGTGATAACAAGTATTTTTAAGAGGAACTGTGATTATTTAAAGGAACTGGTATTTTTGTTGTTGTTGGTATGTACACAAGAAGAAGAGAGATCTTACAAAAAGCTACAAATGTTTGTTTATGTTTTGGAAAAATGCTTTGGAAATTCAAATTGTGAGTATTAAAGTATTAATAAAAAGTTGATTTACTTATTTTTGCTGTTTGCTTTTAAGGGGGCGTGTTATTGTGGGTCGCCTTCCACCATAGATGCCCTGAGTGGCGTTTTATGTTCCTCAGACTGCAAGGAAGCGGCCGTGGTAGTTGTCCTGTGTTGTCGTCTGGTTGTTGCAGTTGCCATGGAGCCAGCAAAACCGATGAGCAGCAGATTTGAAGCCGGCCACTGAAGCTGTTGTAGGGCCCTCTAATTCCGCTGGATAATGGCCTGGACTGGTCCGTGTAGTAGGGGCTATGTGTGGCCGCTGTACGCCCATTGCCAAGGGATTTGCCAGGATTTGGTTGGCTGTCGAGTGGACCACTGGCCGTCGTCTTTGCTCTGGCTGCTTCAAGATGCCATCAGAAACTGTGAAATATAAGGAAGTAGTTTTTTTTGCCTCTCTGATCGGCATTATTAATTAATTATTTTTCTCATTTCTTTCAGGGACCCCGGCGACCTCCGCATCCGACAGTACGTCCACCAAACTTCCAGCTGGATCCTCCTCTTGTTGGCCAATGCGGACTTGGTCCTCCTCAGCTTCAAAAGCGGTTTCCGTTGCGTCATGATTGTCTTTAATAAATGTTTTTTTTTTTTTTTAGGACTCTCAGGAATTTTTGAAATTTTGGACTCCGCCTGCACGACCTCCAAATTTTCAGATGGAGCCTCCTCTTGTTGACCAGTGCAGACTTGGTCCTCCTTAGCAGCAATAGCGGTAATTATTTCATTATGATCGGCATTAGTTATTGTTTTATTAATTTTTTCAGGATTTTTGGTAATTGGATCCTCCACCTGTCCACAAGTGGGGCTCGTTCCTCATCAGCAGCAAATGCGGCATCCATCGCTTCGTCCAATTTTGATGGTGTGTGTCGTCGGCGCGATCACAATAGGACTGTTGGCCACCATAGGTGGTCTTCAGCTTCTTTTTATTTGTTTCGCGTATAACAGTTTAACGCATGTACAAATATTCTTAACTAAGCTGTGATTTTACAAGCATTTACAATTATTTTTAACCTAGAATGTGATATAGCGAGTATTTTAAAGTATTTTTTTTGTGATTTGACTGTGATATTACAAATATTTTTAAAGTATTTCTATGATATGGCTGTAATATAAATCTATTTTAAAGTATTTATCTGATTTAACTGTGATATAAAAGTATTTTAAAAATATTTTTCTGATTTGACTGTGATAACAAGTATTTTTAAGAGGAACTGTGATTATTTAAAAGTATTTAAAGGAACTGGTATTTTTTGTTGTTGGTATGTACACAAGAAGAAGAGAGATCTTACCAAAAGCTACAAATGTTTGTTTATGTTTTGGAAAAATGCTTTGGAAATTCAAATTGTGAGTATTAAAGTATTAAAAAAGGTTGATTTACTTTTTTTTTGCTGTTTGCTTTTAAGGGGCGTGTCTTTATTGTGGGTCGCCTTCCACCATAGATGCCCTGAGTGGCGTTTTATGTTCCTCAGACTGCAAGGAAGCGGCCGTGGTAGTTGTCCCGTGTTGTCGTCTGGTTGTTGCAGTTGCCATGGAGCCAGCAAAAACCGATGAGCAGCAGAATTTGAAGCCGGCCACTGAAGCTGTTGTAGGGGCCCTCTAATTCCGCTGGATAATGGGCCTGGACTGGTCCGTGTAGTAGGGGCTATGTGTGGCCGCTGTACGCCCATTGCCAAGGGATTTGCCAGGATTTGGTTGGCTGTCGAGTGGACCACTGGCCGTCGTCTTTGCTCTGGCTGCTTCAAGATGCCATCAGAAACTGTGAAATATAAGGAAGTAGTGTTTTTGCCTCTCTGATCGGCATTATTAATTATTTTCTCATTTCTTTCAGGGACCCCGGCGACCTCCGCATCCGACAGTACGTCCACCAAACTTCCAGCTGGATCCTCCTCTTGTTGGCCAATGCGGGCTTGGTCCTCCTCAGCTTCAAAAAAGCGGTTTCCGTTGCGTCATGATTGTCATTAATAAATGTTTTTTTTTTTTTAGGACTCTCAGGAATTTTTGAAATTTTGGACTCCGCCTGCACGACCTCCAAATTTTCAGATGGAGCCTCCTCTGGTTTGACCAGTGCAGACTTGGTCCTCCTTAGCAGCAATAGCGGTAATTATTTCATTATGATCGGCATTAGTTATTGTTTTATTAATTTTTTCAGGATTTTTGGTAATTGGATCCTCCACCTGTCCACAAGTGCGGGCTCGTTCCTCATCAGCAGCAAATGCGGCATCCATCGCTTCGTCCAATTTTGATGGTGTGTGTCGTCGGCGCGATCACAATAGGACTGTTGGCCACCATAGGTGGTCTTCAGCTTCTTTTATTTGTTTCGCGTATAACAGTTTAACGCATGTACAAATATTCTTAACTAAGCTGTGATTTTACAAGCATTTACAATTATTTTTAACCTAGAATGTGATATAGCGAGTATTTTAAAGTATTTTTTTGTGATTTGACTGTGATATTACAAATATTTTAAAGTATTTCTATGATATGGCTGTAATATAAATCTATTTTAAAGTATTTATCTGATTTAACTGTGATATAAAAGTATTTTAAAAAATATTTTTTCTGATTTGACTGTGATAACAAGTATTTTTAAGAGGAACTGTGATTATTTAAAAGTATTTAAAGGAACTGGTATTTTTTTGTTGTTGGTATGTACACAAGAAGAAGAGAGATCTTACCAAAAGCTACAAATGTTTGTTTATGTTTTGGAAAAATGCTTTGGAAATTCAAATTGTGAGTATTAAAGTATTAATAAAGAGTTGATTTACTTATTTTTGCTGTTTGCTTTTAAGGGGCGTGTCTTTATTGTGGGTCGCCTTCCACCATAGATGCCCTGAGTGGCGTTTTATGTTCCTCAGACTGCAAGGAAGCGGCCGTGGTAGTTGTCCCTGTGTTGTCGTCTGGTTGTTGCAGTTGCCATGGAGCCAGCAAAACCGATGAGCAGCAGATTTGAAGCCGGCCACTGAAGCTGTTGTAGGGGCCCTCTAATTCCGCTGGATAATGGGCCTGGACTGGTCCGTGTAGTAGGGGCTATGTGTGGCCGCTGTACGCCCATTGCCAAAGGGATTTGCCAGGATTTGGTTGGCTGTCGAGTGGACCACTGGCCGTCGTCTTTGCTCTGGCTGCTTCAAGATGCCATCAGAAACTGTGAAATATAAGGAAGTAGTGTTTTTGCCTCTCTGATCGGCATTATTAATTATTTTCTCATTTCATTTTCAGGGACCCCGGCGACCTCCGCATCCGACAGTACGTCCACCAAACTTCCAGCTGGATCCTCCTCTTGTTGGCCAATGCGGGCTTGGTCCTCCTCAGCTTCAAAAAAAGCGGTTTCCGTTGCGTCATGATTGTCATTAATAAATGTTTTTATTTTTTAGGACTCTCAGGAATTTTTGAAATTTTGGACTCCGCCTGCACGACCTCCAAATTTTCAGATGGAGCCTCCCTCTTGTTGACCAGTGCAGATTGGTCCTCCTTAGCAGCAATAGCGGTAATTATTTCATTATGATCGGCATTAGTTATTGTTTTATTAATTTTTTCAGGATTTTTGGTAATTGGATCCTCCACCTGTCCACAAGTGCGGGCTCGTTCCTCATCAGCAGCAAATGCGGCATCCATCGCTTCGTCCAATTTTGATGGTGTGTGTCGTCGGCGCGATCACAATAGGACTGTTGGCCACCATAGGTGGTCTTCAGCTTCTTTTATTTGTTTCGCGTATAACAGTTTAACGCATGTACAAATATTCTTAACTAAGCTGTGATTTTACAAGCATTTACAATTATTTTTAACCTAGAATGTGATATAGCGAGTATTTTAAAGTATTTTTTGTGATTTGACTGTGATATTACAAATATTTTAAAGTATTTCTATGATATGGCTGTAATATAAATCTATTTTTTAAAGTATTTATCTGATTTAACTGTGATATAAAAGTATTTTAAAAATATTTTTCTGATTTGACTGTGATAACAAGTATTTTTAAGAGGAACTGTGATTATTTAAAAGTATTTAAAGGAACTGGTATTTTTTGTTGTTGGTATGTACACAAGAAGAAGAGAGATCTTACCAAAAGCTACAAATGTTTGTTTATGTTTTGGAAAAATGCTTTGGAAATTCAAATTGTGAGTATTAAAGTATTAATAAAGAGTTGATTTACTTATTTTTGCTGTTTGCTTTTAAGGGGCGTGTCTTTATTGTGGGTCGCCTTCCACCATAGATGCCCTGAGTGGCGTTTTATGTTCCTCAGACTGCAAGGAAGCGGCCGTGGTAGTTGTCCCGTGTTGTCGTCTGGTTGTTGCAGTTGCCATGGAGCCAGCAAAAACCGATGAGCAGCAGATTTGAAGCCGGCCACTGAAGCTGTTGTAGGGGCCCTCTAATTCCGCTGGATAATGGGCCTGGACTGGTCCGTGTAGTAGGGGCTATGTGTGGCCGCTGTACGCCCATTGCCAAGGGATTTGCCAGGATTTGGTTGGCTGTCGAGTGGACCACTGGCCGTCGTCTTTGCTCTGGCTGCTTCAAGATGCCATCAGAAACTGTGAAATATAAGGAAGTAGTGTTTTTGCCTCTCTGATCGGCATTATTAATTATTTTCTCATTTCTTTCAGGGACCCCGGCGACCTCCGCATCCGACAGTACGTCCACCAAACTTCCAGCTGGATCCTCCTCTTGTTGGCCAATGCGGACTTGGTCCTCCTCAGCTTCAAAAGCGGTTTCCGTTGCGTCATGATTGTCATTAATAAATGTTTTTATTTTTTAGGACTCTCAGGAATTTTTGAAATTTTGGACTCCGCCTGCACGACCTCCAAATTTTCAGATGGAGCCTCCTCTTGTTGACCAGTGCAGACTTGGTCCTCCTTAGCAGCAATAGCGGTAATTATTTCATTATGATCGGCATTAGTTATTGTTTTATTAATTTTTCAGGATTTTTGGTAATGGATCCTCCACCTGTCCACAAGTGCGGGCTCGTTCCTCATCAGCAGCAAATGCGGCATCCATCGCTTCGTCCAATTTTGATGGTGTGTGTCGTCGGCGCGATCACAATAGGACTGTTGGCCACCATAGGTGGTCTTCAGCTTCTTTTATTTGTTTCGCGTATAACAGTTTAACGCATGTACAAATATTCTTAACTAAGCTGTGATTTTACAAGCATTTACAATTATTTTTAACCTAGAATGTGATATAGCGAGTATTTTTTTAAAGTTTTTTTGTGATTTGACTGTGATATTACAAATATTTTAAAGTATTTCTATGATATGGCTGTAATATAAATCTATTTTTAAAGTATTTATCTGATTTAACTGTGATATAAAAGTATTTTAAAAATATTTTTCTGATTTGACTGTGATAACAAGTATTTTTAAGAGGAACTGTGATTATTTAAAAGTATTTAAAGGAACTGGTATTTTTTTTGTTGTTGGTATGTACACAAGAAGAAGAGATCTTACCAAAAGCTACAAATGTTTGTTTATGTTTTGGAAAAATGCTTTGGAAATTCAAATTGTGAGTATTAAAGTATTAAAAAGAGTTGATTTACTTATTTTTGCTGTTTGCTTTTAAGGGGCGTGTCTTTATTGTGGGTCGCCTTCCACCATAGATGCCCTGAGTGGCGTTTTATGTTCCTCAGACTGCAAGGAAGCGGCCGTGGTAGTTGTCCCGTGTTGTCGTCTGGTTGTTGCAGTTGCCATGGAGCCAGCAAAAACCGATGAGCAGCAGATTTGAAGCCGGCCACTGAAGCTGTTGTAGGGGCCCTCTAATTCCGCTGGATAATGGGCCTGGACTGGTCCGTGTAGTAGGGGCTATGTGTGGCCGCTGTACGCCCATTGCCAAGGGATTTGCCAGGATTTGGTTGGCTGTCGAGTGGACCACTGGCCGTCGTCTTTGCTCTGGCTGCTTCAAGATGCCATCAGAAACTGTGAAATATAAGGAAGTAGTGTTTTTGCCTCTCTGATCGGCATTATTAATTATTTTCTCATTTCTTTCAGGGACCCCCGGCGACGAAGGATCCATCCGACAGTACGTCCACCAAACTTCCAGCTGGATCCTCCTCTTGTTGGCCAATGCGGGCTTGGTCCTCCTCAGCTTCAAAAGCGGTTTCCGTTGCGTCATGATTGTCATTAATAAATGTTTTTATTTTTTAGGACTCTCAGGAATTTTTGAAATTTTGGACTCCGCCTGCACGACCTCCAAATTTTCAGATGGAGCCTCCTCTTGTTGACCAGTGCAGACTTGGTCCTCCTTAGCAGCAATAGCGGTAATTATTTCATTATGATCGGCATTAGTTATTGTTTTATTAATTTTTTCAGGATTTTTGGTAATTGGATCCTCCACCTGTCCACAAGTGCGGGCTCGTTCCTCATCAGCAGCAAATGCGGCATCCATCGCTTCGTCCAATTTTGATGGTGTGTGTCGTCGGCGCGATCACAATAGGACTGTTGGCCACCATAGGTGGTCTTCAGCTTCTTTTATTTGTTTCGCGTATAACAGTTTAACGCATGTACAAATATTCTTAACTAAGCTGTGATTTTACAAGCATTTACAATTATTTTTAACCTAGAATGTGATATAGCAAGTATTTTAAAGTATTTTTTGTGATTTGACTGTGATATTACAAATATTTTAAAGTATTTCTATGATATGGCTGTAATATAAATCTATTTTAAAGTATTTATCTGATTTAACTGTGATATAAAAGTATTTTAAAAATATTTTTTCTGATTTGACTGTGATAACAAGTATTTTTAAGAGGAACTGTGATTATTTAAAAGTATTTAAAGGAACTGGGTTTTTTTGTTGTTGGTATGTACACAAGAAGAAGAGATCTTACCAAAAGCTACAAATGTTTGTTTATGTTTTGGAAAAATGCTTTGGAAATTCAAATTGTGAGTATTAAAGTATTAATAAAGAGTTGATTTATTTTATTTTTGCTGTTTGCTTTTAAGGGGCGTGTCGTTTTATGTTCCTTGCTGTGGGTCGCCTTCCATGTGGTAGATTTGAGTGTTGTCGCGTTTTATGTTCCTCAGACTGCAAGGAAGCGGCCCAGTTGTCCCGTGTTGTCGTCTGGTTGTTGCAGTTGCCATGGAGCCAGCAAAAAACCGATGAGCAGCAGATTTGAAGCCGGCCACTGAAGCTGTTGTAGGCCCCCTCTAATTCCGCTGGATAATGGGCCTGGACTGGTCCGTGTAGTAGGGGCTATGTGTGGCCGCTGTACGCCCATTGCCAAGGGATTTGCCAGGATTTGGTTGGCTGTCGAGTGGACCACTGGCCGTCGTCTTTGCTCTGGCTGCTTCAAGATGCCATCAGAAACTGTGAAATATAAGGAAGTAGTGTTTTTGCCTCTCTGATCGGCATTATTAATTATTTTCTCATTTCTTTCAGGGACCCCGGCGAAATCCGCATCCGACATTTTAAGGATACGTCCACCAAACTTCCAGCTGGATCCTCCTCTTGTTGGCCAATGCGGACTTGGTCCTCTTCAGCTTCAAAAGCGGTTTCCGTTGCGTCATGATTGTCATTAATAAATGTTTTTTAATTTCAAAGGACTCTCAGGAATTTTTGAAATTTTGGACTCCGCCTGCACGACCTCCAAATTTTCAGATGGAGCCCATCTGGTTGACCAGTGCAGACTTGGTCCTCCTTAGCAGCAATAGCGGTAATTATTTCATTATGATCGGCATTAGTTATTGTTTTATTAATTTTTTCAGGATTTTTGGTAATTGGATCCTCCACCTGTCCACAAGTGCGGGCTCGTTCCTCATCAGGAGCAAATGCGGCATCCATCGCTTCGACCAATTTTGATGGTGTGTGTCGTCGGCGCGATCACAATAGGACTGTTGGCCACCATAGGTGGTCTTCAGCTTCTTTTATTTGTTTCGCGTATAACAGTTTAACGCATGTACAAATATTCTTAACTAAGCTGTGATTTTACAAGCATTTACAATTATTTTAACCTAGAAATATCAAGTATTTTAAACCTAGAATGTGATATAGCGAGTATTTTAAAGTATTTTTTGTGATTTGACTGTGATATTACAAATATTTTAAAGTATTTCTATGATATGGCTGTAATATAAATCTATTTTTAAAGTATTTATCTGATTTAACTGTGATATAAAAGTATTTTAAAAATATTTTTCTGATTTGACTGTGATAACAAGTATTTTTAAGAGGAACTGTGATTATCAAAAAAGTATTTAAAGGAACTGGTATTTTTTGTTGTTGGTATGTACACAAGAAGAAGAGAGATCTTACCAAAAGCTACAAATGTTTGTTTATGTTTTGGAAAAATGCTTTGGAAATTCAAATTGTGAGTATTAAAGTATTAAAAAAGAGTTGATTTACTTATTTTTGCTGCTGTTGCTTTTAAGGGGCGTGTCTTTATTGTGGGTCGCCTTCCACCATAGATGCCCTGAGTGGCGTTTTATGTTCCTCAGACTGCAAGGAAGCGGCCGTGGTAGTTGTCCCGTGTTGTCGTCTGGTTGTTGCAGTCTTGCCATGGAGCCAGCAAAAACCGATGAGCAGCAGATTTGAAGCCGGCCACAACAAGGGGCCCTCTAATTCCGCTGGATAATGGGCCTGGACTGGTCCGTGTAGTAGGGGCTATGTGTGTGGCCGCTGTGTACGCCCATTGCCAAGGGATTTGCCAGGATTTGGTTGGCTGTCGAGTGGACCACTGGCCGTCGTCTTTGCTCTGGCTGCTTCAAGATGCCATCAGAAACTGTGAAATATAAGGAAGTAGTGTTTTTGCCTCTCTGATCGGCATTATTAATTATTTTCTCATTTCTTTCAGGGACCCCGGCGACCTCCGCATCCGACAGTACGTCCACCAAACTTCCAGCTGGATCCTCCTCTTGTTGGCCAATGCGGACTTGGTCCTCCTCAGCTTCAAAAGCGGTTTCCGTTGCGTCATGATTGTCATTAATAAATGTTTTTATTTTTTAGGACTCTCAGGAATTTTTGAAATTTTGGACTCCGCCTGCACGACCTCCCAATTTTTTTCAGATGGAGCCTCCTCTGGTTGACCAGTGCAGACTTGGTCCTCCTTAGCAGCAATAGCGGTAATTATTTCATTATGATCGGCATTAGTTATTGTTTTATTAATTTTTTTCAGGATTTTTGGTAATTGGATCCTCCACCTGTCCACAAGTGCGGGCTCGTTCCTCATCAGCAGCAAATGCGGCATCCATCGCTTCGTCCAATTTTGATGGTGTGTGTCGTCGGCGCGATCACAATAGGACTGTAAAACAAGCCACCATAGGTGGTCTTCAGCTTCTTTTATTTGTTTCGCGTATAACAGTTTAACGCATGTACAAATATTCTTAACTAAGCTGTGATTTTACAAGCATTTACAATTATTTTTAACCTAGAATGTGATATAGCGAGTATTTTAAAGTATTTTTTGTGATATTACAAATATTTTAAAGTATTTTTATGATATGGCTGTAATATAAATCTATTTTAAAGTATTTATCTGATTAACTGTGATATAAAAGTATTTTAAAAAATATTTTTTTCTGATTTGACTGTGATAACAAAAATGTTTTTTAAGAGGAACTGTGATTATTTAAAAGTATTTAAAGGAACTGGTATTTTTTGTTGTTGGTATGTACACAAGAAGAAGAGAGATCTTACCAAAAGCTACAAATGTTTGTTTATGTTTTGGAAAAATGCTTTGGAAATTCAAATTGGGAGTATTAAAGTATTAATAAAAGTTGATTTACTTATTTTTGCTGGGTCGACCAGGGGCCGTCTGTGGGTCGCCTTCCACCATAGATGCCCTGAGTGGCGTTTTATGTTCCTCAGACTGCCAGGAAGCGGCCGTGGTAGTTGTCCTGTGTTGTCGTCTGGTTGTTGCAGTTGCCATGGAGCCAGCAAAAAAACGATGAGCAGCAGATTTGAAGCCGGCCACTGAAGCTGTTTTAGACGGCCCTCTAATTCCGCTGGATAATGGGCCTGGACTGGTCCGTGTAGTTGGCTATGTGTGGCCGCTGTACGGTAATTATTTCATTATGATCGGCATTTTTATTGTTTTATTAATTTTTTCAGGATTTTTGGAATTGGATCCTCCATGGAGGTCCACAAGTGCGGGCTCGTTCCTCATCAGCAGCAAATGCGGCATCCATCGCTTCGTCCAATTTTGATGGTGTGTGTCGTCGGCGCGATCACAATAGGACTGTTGGCCACCATAGGTGGTCTTCAGCTTCTTTTATTTGTTTCGCGTATAACAGTTTAACGCATGTACAAAATTCTTAATAAGCTGTGATTTTACAAGCATTTACAATTATTTTTAACCTAGAATGTGATATAGCGAGTATTTTAAAGTATTTTTTGTGATTTGACTGTGATATTACAAATATTTTAAAGTATTTCTGTAATATAAATCTATTTTAAAGTATTTATCTGATTTAACTGTGATATAAAAGTATTTTAAAAATATTTTTCTGATTTGACTGTGATAACAAGTCTTTTTTAAAGTATTTTTAAGAGGAACTGTGATTATTTAAAAGTATTTAAAGGAACTGGTATTTTTGTTGTTAGTATATACACAATGTGATGATACCTATTTCAGACTGAGGTAAGCTCAGTCTGTCCAGGGTTCTCTACAAGAAATTTTGTAGTATTGCTAGAACTTTAGGGAAGGGCTTGGTCGTGAGACCGAAAGTGGAGCGGGCGTGGAGTCTTGTTACCGTGTAGGTGCTTTGGGCGATCGCACTTGGCGATGAAAGGAAAACGCTGACACCTGAGTTTTGGTGTATGCGGTAATATGGCTTGTTGTGTCACCTGATTTTTTGTGTTCGCGCTCGGCGAAGAAATGATGACACTTCGTGAGTTTGGTTTTTGATGTTATTTAACTGGCTTTTATTTGTGTTCTGTATTGTTCTCTCGGGGTTTGGTGTCGTGTAGTGGTTTCGTGTATAGTGTTCTTGCGGAGGCGATACGATTTAGAATAGGCGATGGACTGCCGTGTTTTAGGATAGGCGATGGACTGCCGTTTTAGTTGAGGATAGGCGATGGACTGCCGTATTGGTTTATGATAGGCGATGGACTGCCGTGTTTTAGGATAGGCGATGGACTGCCGTTACTGCGTAGAATAGGCGATGGACTGCCCCGATGGATCGCGGGCTCGGCCTATTTAAGGCCGATTTCCAGTGCTGAGTCCACAAGTCTGGGTGCTCGGTTGGTGTCGAGTTCTTCTGCGCGTGCCACCGACACGATCATTGCCTCGGATGCACTGAGAAATGAGCTGAGTCTGGGCTGTGGTCATTGGCTCGGTCGTACCGAGGAATGACCTGCGTGGAGTTGTGTAACTCGGGGACTGGGGGGGAGACTGTGGCGCGTGTGTCGATTCTGCATGAATCGATCGGCGCGTGGGACTGTAAATGTCCGGTGTATGGTGTTTGTGTTGTTGGATTATATATGACAACGTAACTTAGTGCTATTAGTGGTACGAATATGTATATGAAATGCAAAGTAACTTAGTGCTATCAGTATGAATATGTATACGAATGTAACGGTTCGTTACACCCCCGCCTTTCTTCCGGGTGGGGTTGCAAGTGGCCGCTTTGTTACTCCTGGGTCGGCAAAAGTTTCTTGCCAACGTGTTTTGGCGTTTCTATTGGTGGTTTTCCGTCGTCAGGGGTCGTTGTGATCGCTGGTGTCGTTTGCTTCCTCAGCAGGGTCGCTGTCCAACGTGTCGTGGTACTCCGATACAGTGGTACAGTTTCCGACTTCCGGGGTGTTGCAACTTGACGATATTTGTTGACGCGAAACCTTTGACTTTGAATGGCCCATCATATTTTGGGGCCAATTTCGCAGCGAAGCCGTCGGCTGTGTTGGAAAGGTGGTGTTGCCTGATCAATACTAGTTGACCCACCGTGGGGGCGCCATTGTCGTCGGCGGAGATTGTAGTGACAGGATTGTTCTTGACTCGCCCGCTGAATGTTGTTCCGCACTATCGCAAATACTTCTTTGAGTCGGGTTGTAATTGCTAGTGATATCTCGGGTATGAGTTCGTCCCATGTGTTTTGATGGTTCTCCACGAATTGTGCAATCATTGTCTTCACTGTCCGATTGGCCCGTTCTGTAGGGTTTTCCTGGGGGCAATACGGTGCGGTGTGTTGCAGATCAACGCCGGCTGTTTGCATAAACAGGCGGAATGAGCGGCTGGTGAACTGTGTTCCATTGTCACAGACAAATCGTTTTGGTACGCCGAAGTGACTTAGAATGCGTTCCCGAAAAGCTAGCTCTAGGGTAGCTGTGGTAGCTTTCTTAAGTGGCACTAGTTCGGTCCATTTTGAGAAGGTGTCGAAGAATACCAGCAGCATGGTGTTCCCTCGTTTTGATCGGGGAAGTGGCCCTACGAAGTCGGCGCATAATGTGGCGAAAGGTTCCTCTGCCCTGCGGGTAAGCATCCTACCCACGGGCTTGCGTTGCAGTGCCTTGAACTTTTGGCAGCTCAGACAGCTGCGTACGTACTTCCTTACATCGCGGTAAAGACCGGGCCAATAGTATCGTTGTGTTATCCGTGTGATGGTTTTCCGAATGCCGAGGTGGCCTGCCGTTGGCTGATCATGGCATTCCTTGAGTACTCTTTGGCGTCGGTCTTTTGGGACACAGAGTTTCCATGACACGTAGTCGTGATCGTCAGCTCCATGGCCCAGATGTCTGTAGAGTTCTCCATTCTCGGAAACGTAGTCGGGGTATTTATCGGGTTCCTCTTTGGTTTGCTGAATCCGTCGTGTAAGCCAGGGGAAAGATGTTGCGTCCTCTTTGATTCTTGCTAGCGTCTCCAAGGGTTATCGGGACAGGGCATCGGCAACCACGTTTTGTTTCCCTGCTCTATAGTGGACGTCGTACTGATACTGTTGGAGTTCGAGCGCCCATCTCGCTATTCTTCCGTAGGGGCTTTCCAGAGTATTCAGCCATTTCAGCGCGAGATGGTCGGTTATAACGTCGAACCGGTATCCTTCTAGGTAGCAGCGTAGTTTTCGGATTGCCCAAATGACGGCGAGGCATTCCTTGTCGGTGGCGGAGTAGTTTCCTTCGGCCTGGTTCAAGCGTCGGCTGACTTGACGTTGAAATCGGGGCAAGCAAGTACAGGAGCGGTCGTGAGTAGTTCCTTTAGTTGGTCGAAGGCCGCTTGTTGATCTGCGGTCCATGTCCATGTTTGTCCTTTCTTGAGTAGCTGAGACATTGGTTGGACTACTGTAGCAAAGTTTGGCACGAATCTTCGGTACCAGGATGCCATTCCGATGCACTGACGTAGTTCCTTTAGGGTTCGTGGGTGGCTTGAGTTCTTTGACGGCAGCAATCTTGTCGGGGTCTGTGTGGATACCTTCTTCGCTGATGACGTGACCAAGATATTTGATCCGGCTTTGGAAAAATGTGCACTTTTCCGCGTTTATCCGCAGGTTCGCTTTTCGAAGGCGAGAGGACTATTGCCAGGTTGTGTAGGTGGTCCTTGAAGTCTCGTCCGACGACGACAATGTCGTCTAAATATGCGAATGCGTAGGGTTCCATGTCGGCTCCGATCACGGTATCAAGGGCCCGTTGGAATGTTGCTGGTGCAGAATGTAATCCGAAGGGCATCACTTTCCATTGATAGAGACCTCTGCCGGGGACCGTGAAGGCGGTGGCTTCTCGAATTCCGTTGGCCATGGGTATTTGCCAGTATCCGTTCTTCAGATCGAGGGTGGTTATGAAGCGTGCGTTCTGTAGGCGCTCCAAGATGTTGATTCTGGGCAGTGGGTATGCGTCAGGAATAGAGTGAGTGTTGAGTTGTCGGTAGTCCACGCACGTGCGCCATTTGCCGTTCTTTTTACGTACGAGTACGATGGGGGCGCTGTGCGGGCTTCGTGAGGGTTCGATGAGACCTTCTTGGATCAATTGGTCGACTTGCTCATCGATAATCCGCATCATGGCTGGGTTCTTTGGGTAGTACCTCTGCTTGATGGGTCGATTATCCCTCATGACGATGGTGTGCTCGGCGATGTTGGAGGTCCCGTGGAGATTATTGAACTTTGGAAGTTCTGTGTCCAGAAATTCTTGGATCTGTGGCGCTATATCCGGCGGCCAGGGATCGGAGATCAGTTCTGGGTCGGGGTCGGTGAGATCGGGGGTTTCGGGGTCCTTGGGCTGGCTGGGGTCTTCTGGGAGGATAGTTGTGTCGAACGCGCTAGGGGGTTCGATCCTACCTGGGTAGTCGCTTATGTGGACGACGATCGGGCTAGCGTTGGCCGTGGGTGGCCAGGCGGGTCTCAGTGACGACTCTGTTTTCGCAGCAACGACTTGTTTGGGCGACGAAGATTTCGGACGTGGTGCTAGGCATGGCGTGGTGCATGGCGCTAGTGGGCACGTCAGTACGCGGAAGGTACTGCAGTGGGTTGGCGAAAATCGGTGTGGCGTCGGCCGTGGGTACGACAGGGTTGCGGTCGGTGTTTTGGGGGGTCATCGGGCTAGATTCTGGTTCCGAGTGGAGAGGTTTCGTGGATATTATCTCGATGGTTGGACCCGACCAGCAAGGGATTTGCGTGGCTGTTTCCCTCGTGGTTTGGTTGTTGCACTGTTGCTGCCGTTGTCGTTGTCGTTGTTCGGGGCTGGTTGTCGTCTCTGAGGGTGTCCGTGGGTTCACCTTCTCCGTTGCGGGTAGGGTGCATGGCTGCGCGGTGGCTGAACTTGTACCTGGGCTTCCTGTGTCGAGCGGGTTCCAGTTCGTTGGGGTTTGTCTCGTGGGTGAGATCCTTGTGGTGGGTTCGGGGTGCGTGTGCCCCGTAGTTTGTTTTGATCCTGGGCTTCCTGTGTCGAGCGCCTGGTTCAAGTGTGTTGATTCTTGTCTCGTGTGTGAGATCCTCGTGGTGTGTTTGGGATGTGTGTTCCCTGGGTTTGGCTTAGGACGCGGGTGCTCCGTAGTGGCCGTGGGATTCGTTTTCCCGTTTGCTTGGTTGCAGTTTACCGGTGCTTGCTTCGGATTCGTGTTTTCCGTTGTGGGCCGGTTCTTCGCTTTCGCTGTGGTTGGTTTCGGGGTCGTATTCTTCGTTGCGGTATTGGGTGCCGTGTTCTTTGTGGTAGGTCGGGGACGTGTGTTCGCGGTGGTTGACCTAGATTTCTTGTTGCTGGGTTCGGTGACTTGTACGTGGTTGGATTGAACTGACGGTGGCGTTGGCGTGAGGTGGCGATCTTGTAGCTTTAGCAGCGTGGTGCCGCATTGGATCGTCGTTTCGATAGCACATAGGAAGTCCATGCCGACTATAACTTGCTCCAGCATGTTTGGTAGGACCAGGAGTGGGATTTGAACCTCTCGTTGATCCAGCTTGATGTGCGCCAGTAGAACTTGTGTGATCTCTCTGACTGAGCCGTCAGCCAGGCGTATGCGGACGCATGCATCTTGCAGGTTGGAGTTGTTGTTTAGTTGTCGGGCCAGGTTGTCGCTGACGAAACTTCGGGACGCCCCGGTGTCGATGGTGGCCTCCGTTGTTTGTCCTCCCTATTGTCACTATCGCCACTATTCGGCCGTCGTTCACGTGTAGTGGGTTGGTTAGTCGCGGGTCTGTGGAGGCGTCGTTCTCGGCTGATCCCGGGTCAGTTGAGGACGCGTGTCGTTTCCCGACGTGGTTCGACGGCAGCAGTCGACGGTCCGAGTGCCGCGTTTTCCACATTCCCAGCAGAATAGTAGGATCGAAGCGTTGGTGCAGTCATAGGCGGCGTGTCCAGCTTGACCACATCGGCGACAGGCTGCGCGAGGGTTGGCAATGGGAGTGGTGACCATTCGATGGGCGACGTCGTGGTTCGTTGCATTATTTTGATTCGATGACTGTCTGCGCGGTGTGTCGGCTGAATCCCAATGGGGTCTCCGAAAGGGGGTACGGTAGACTCACCTTCTCTGCGGTCTGGTTGTCTTGCCGGCCTGGTGTCTCTTGGTGGGATTCGCATGGGTGCGGGAGTCGTTGCGCGTTTCCTCTCGTGAATAAGCTCGTACTCTGCCGCTAATCGGGTTAGCTGTGACAAGTTTTTCAATTCGTCTCGTCGCACGTATAGCTGGAGTCCTGGCAGGGCGTTGTCGTAGATCCGGTAAAGCTCCGTGTCTAGGTCGTACTCGGCATGGTGCATGAGTAGCCGTATCTCGATGAGATAGTCTTTGAATGGTTCTCACCGCTTGCTTGCGGCCTCGGATCTGGTCCTTCAATTGTTCCAAATACCTTGGCGGCAGAAAATACGTCAGAAACTCCTGGCGGAAATATGCCCAGGAACTACCCTGTAGTTGGCTGGTACGGTGCCAGCGACTGGCTCGGTCGGTGAGTAGTTCGGCCATGCTCCGAGGCAGTTGGTTGGCGTCCACTCCGTAGGCGCGTGCGCGTTCCTCGAGTAGTTCCAGAAACGATAGTGGGTCATCTTCTCCGTTAAACTGGATGCCCCATCCGCGGATGCGTTCTGCCGTGCGTGCGACGTGGTTATAGTCGGGCCCGCTTATGGGTGCGTCTATTGCTGGCACAGTTCTCTGTGTGGGCGAGCGGGAGGTTTCCGTAGTGGGCGGCCTTGGAAGATCGGCGGCTGTGACCACTGTTGGTCGGGGCGTGGGCTCTGGGGCTGCAGGGGCCATGCAAGCTGGCTTTGGGGTCCCATCTTCCGGTGCCTGATGGTCCTGGATTAGTGGGCAGCGGGGACTTGGAGCGTACTGCTGGTCTTACATATTGTCTCTCGAGTTCTGCCAAGCGAGTCCAGGCACCCGGCGGGAGTGATCCGGCGACTAGTATGGCAAAGTTCTTGCGCAACTCTTCAACAGTTCCTTCGGTGTCAAATTCGAATTCCTTGGCGAAGGCCTCCAGCTCGTCTCGGCGGCGCTTGTAGATCCAGCCGACGCTGACGCCTGGATTGGCGACTGGCTCGCTGGTGTGGAAATCAATGCTCGCGTCGTCTTCGTAGGCTTCCATGGTGATTGGACTGAGTTTTCCTCGGCGTTGTTTTGGGCACTTTTCACTGTTTTAGCACTTGGTCACTGCGTATATTTTCCGGTGGCACTCGCGACTGGATTCGGGTGGGTGCGCAAATTTGGTTTTGTACCGGACTTGTATTCTGTGGTTAGCTCTACTATTCTTTTCTCGGTGGTCGTGGGTCTTTAATCCACGTAGCCCCGTGTTAAGGTTTTTCTCTTTAAGTTTCCTTAAAGTTGCCAGAAAGTTGGCTTTGAAATCTCCTTAAAGTTTCCGTAGGTCCCTGCTCGGGCGCCACTTGTGATGATACCTATTTCAGACTGAGGTAAGCTCAGTCTGTCCAGGGTTCTCTACAAGAAATTTTGTAGTATTGCTGGAACTTTAGGGTAGGGCTTGGCCGTGAGACCGAAAGTGGAGCGGGCGTGGAGTCTTGTTACCGTGTAGGTGTTCTGGGCGATCGCACTTGGCGATGAAAGGAAAACGCTGACACCTGAGTTTTGGTGTATGCGGTAATATGGCTTGTTGTGTCACCTGATTTTTTGTGTTCGCGCTCGGCGAAGAAATGATGACACTTCGTGAGTTTGGTTTTGATGTTATTTAACTGGCTTTTATTTGTGTTCTGTATTGTTCTCTCGGGGTTTGGTGTCGTGTAGTGGTTTCGTGTATAGTGTGGTTTGCGGAGACGATACGATTTAGAATAGGCGATGGACTGCCGTGTTTTAGGATAGGCGATGGACTGCCGTGTTTTAGGATAGGCGATGGATTGCCGTTTTAGTTGAGGATAGGCGATGGACTGCCGTTTTGGTTTATGATAGGCGATGGACTGCCGTGTTTTAGGATAGGCGATGGACTGCCGTTACTGTGTAGAATAGGCGATGGACTGCCCCTGATGGATCGCGGGCTCGGCCTATTTAAGGCCGATTTCCAGTGCTGAGTCCGCAAGTCTGGGTGCTCGGTTGGTGTCGAGTTCTCCTGCGCGTGCCACCGACACGGTCATTGCCTCGGATGCACTGGAGAAATGAGCTGAGTCTGGGCTGTGGTCATTGGCTCGGTCGTACCGAGGAATGACCTGCGTAGAGTTGTGTAACTCGGGGGGAGGGGGGAGACTGTGGCGCGTGTGTCGATTCTGCATGAATCGATCGGCGCGTGGGACTGTAAATGTCCGGTGTATGGTGTTTGTGTTGTTGAATTATATATGACAACGTAACTTAGTGCTATTAGTACGAATATGTATATGAAATGCAAAGTAACTTAGTGCTATCAGTATGAATATGTATACGAATGTAACGGTTCGTTACACCCCGCCTTTCTTCCGGGTGGGGTTGCAATTGGCCGCTTTGGTTACTCCTGGGTCGGCAAAGTTTCTTGCCAACGTGTTTTGGCGTTTCTATTGGTGGTTTTCCGTCGTCAGGGGGTCGTTGTGATCGCTGGTGTCGTTTGCTTCCTCAGCAGGGTCGCTGTCCAACGTGTCGTGGTCTTTCGATACAGTGGTACAGTTTCCGACTTCGGGGTGTTGCAACTTGACGATATTTGTTGACGCGAAACCTTTGACTTTGAATGGCCCATCATATTTTGGGGCCAATTTCGCAGCGAAGCCGTCGGCTGTGTTGGAAAGGTGGTGTTGCCTGATCAATACTAGTTGACCCACCGTGGGGCGCCATTGTCGTCGGCGGAGATTGTAGTGACAGGATTGTTCTTGACTCGCCCGCTGAATGTTGTTCCGCACTATCGCAAATACTTTTTGAGTCGGGTTGCCTTAGTGTGGGCTGGGTCCGGAGGGCTTCCTGTCCCTGGTGTAACTTCGTCGTATAATGCTCCAGGTAAACGAGGTTCTCTCCCGTGTAGCAAGAAGGCGGGCTGAATCCAGTTGTTTCCGAGACACTGGAGCATTGCTAGTGATATCTCGGGTATGAGTTCGTCCCATGTGTTTTGATGGTCCTCCACGAATTGTGCAATCATTGTCTTCACTGTCCGATTGGCCCGTTCCGTAGGGTTTTCCTGGGGCAATACGGTGCGGTGTGTTGCAGATCAACGCCGGCTGTTTGCATAAACAGGCGGAATGAGCGGCTGGTGAACTGTGTTCCATTTTCACAGACAAATCGTTTTGGTACGCCGAAGTGACTTAGAATGCGTTCCCGAAAAGCTAGCTCTAGGGTAGCTGTGGTAGCTTTCTTAAGTGGCACTAGTTCGATCCATTTTGAGAAGGTGTCGAAGAATACCAGCAGCATGGTGTTCCCTCGTTTTGATCGGGGAAGTGGCCCTACGAAGTCGGCGCATAATGTGGCGAAAGGTTTCTCTGCCCCTGCGGGTAAGCATCCTACCCACGGGCTTGCGTTGCAGTGCCTTGAACTTTGGCAGCTCAGACAGCTGCGTACGTACTTCCTTACATCGCGGTAAAGACCGGGCCAATAGTATCGTTGTGTTATCCGTGTGATGGTTTTCCGAATGCCGAGGTGGCCTGCCGTTGGCTGATCATGGCATTCCTTGAGTACTCTTTGGCGTCGGTCTTTTGGGACACAGAGTTTCCATGACACGTAGTCGTGATCGTCAGCTCCATGGCCCAGATGTCTGTAGAGTTCTCCATTCTCGGAAACGTAGTCGGGGTATTTATCGGGTTCCTCTTTGGTTTGCTGAATCCGTCGTGTAACCAGGGAAAGATGTTGCGTCCTCTTTGATTCTTGCTAGCGTCTCCAAGGGTTATCGGGACAGGGCATCGGCAACCACGTTTTGTTTCCCTGCTCTATAGTGGACGTCGTACTGATACTGTTGGAGTTCGAGCGCCCATCTCGCTATTCTTCCGTAGGGGCTTTCCAGAGTATTGTGAGAACCTATCTCAGGCTGAGGTAGGCTCAGTCTGTCCAGGATTCTTCCCTACAAGGAATTTGTAGTTCGCGGGAACTTTAGGGCAGGGCTTTTGGCCGTGAGACCGAAAGTGGAGCGGGCGTCGAGTCCTTCTTACCGTGTAGGTAGTTTGGTAATCGCTCTGGGCGATGAAAGGGAAAACGCTGACACCTGAGTTTTGGGTGTGCGCGGCAATGTGTTTCTGGGTCACCTGAGTTGTGTTCGCGCTCGGCGAAGAAATGATGACACTTCGTTGAGTTTGTTTTGATGGGTTTTCTTTAATGCTTTTATTGTAATTATTTAAATTGTTTTTGTGTTGTGTGGTTCTTGTTCTGACTTGTTCTAGTAGCCACGGCGGATGGACTGCCGTTTTGGTTTATGATAGGCGATGGACTGCCCGGATTGACCGAGGGCTCGGACTATTTAAGGCCGATCTCGATGGCTGAGTCCGCAGTTTGTGGTTACGGAAGTGGTATCGAGTTCTCCTGCGCGTTCCACTGACCTGGTCATTGCATCGGTGGTACCGAGAAATGAGTTTGTAGTTTTGGTCATTGACTCGGTTGTGGAGTCGGGTAATTTGGTGGGAATCGTGGAGTGGTGTAACTCTGCGGAAATTGGGGCGTGTGTGTTGCTTCCGCAAAGATCGATCGGCGTACAGTGCCGGGTGTATGGTGTTCGTGGTTTTGGTTTGTGATTACAAAATATGGTACGTGGTATTGTGTTTTGTGTTCTTATATTGAATTGCTTACCTATTACAAAGTATTTCGAAATATGGTAAATGTATGGTAATATGGTAATATGGTAAATGTACATATATTATTAAATGTAGCGAGCCCTGGTCCCAGGGTTCGTTACACCCCCCCCTTTCTTCCGGGTGGGTGTACAGAGGCCGCGGGGGTTACTCCTGGGTTGTGGGTGGGTGGCCCGGCGATTCCCGTCGACGTCGTTTCGGGTTGGGGATCGTGTAAGTTTCCTCGACCCGGATCCGGATCTTAGTCGTTCGGCCTCCCAGCGGGGTGTCTTCCCGTTGAACTATTTTGTAGTGCGTGGTCCGTTGTTGCAGCACAGGTTCCTCGGCCTGGGGCTCGTCGTCGGAGGACTCCGATGGCGTGGTGGAGCCGGGCCCAGTGGCTTCTGATGCGTTGCTGTCCGTCGGGGCGTGTTCCGGTGTCCAGGACGGCCGTGGGGAGTATGAAGGAGTTCGCGGTGGTGGTAGCCCGTCGTCGTCGGAATCGGTCGCCTCGTCGATTCCCCTGGTGTAGGGTGCGGTGGCCGATGCTGGCGGTGGGGACCACAGGTTCTCCCAGGTGAACCGGGAGGGCCGTGGTGATGGGCTCCTCGACTCTTCCTCGAGGGGCCAAGTGGCTGCATCGTGTTCCGAGGGGTAGGTGGAGCTGCTCTCACTCCGGCCCACCGAGCTGTGCAGGGGCGAAGAGTCCCGGGAGCTGTAGACGTCGTAAATGGTATTGGCGGTGGTTTGAGGAGGAGAGTTCCTGGGCTCGGGGCTGGTTGCTCGGGACTCTTCATCGGAGGAGTCAATGATGATCAGTTGTTGGTTGTTCATGGTTTTGTTTTCTTTTGTTTTCTGGCTGGTCTTCCTTCTCTGGCGTCTTAGCGTGGAGTGGTGCTTTTGCTGGTGATATCTGACCACGGTACCTCGGTTAGGGCACTTGCTGGTGCCATGCCCTACCGGGGTCAGCACTTTTTTTTCTTTTGTTATTGGATCCTGGTTGCTGTGGGTGATTGACCCTTTTGGTGCGCTTCGGGTCGTTGTGGCAGCGTGTGTACGGGGTCAGCACACCATTGCCTCTTTAGTGGTGTCGGGTCGGGTCCTGACTGGCGGGGCGGGTGTTTCTTGGTTGTAGTTTGGACCCGCTTCGACATCGCTGGGTGCAGAATTGGTATTGGCCGGCTCTCGGGTTCGTCGCTGACAACCTAACCAGCAGACACCGATCGCAAGTGTTAGAGCGATGCTTACAGTGATCCAGTGCGAGTTAACGTGGCTGGCTGTTAGGTGTTCGATATGATTGAGGTTTTCCAAGCTGAGCTGTCG
This sequence comes from Drosophila bifasciata, assembly GCA_009664405.1. Taxonomy (NCBI): domain Eukaryota; kingdom Metazoa; phylum Arthropoda; class Insecta; order Diptera; family Drosophilidae; genus Drosophila; species Drosophila bifasciata. The sequence goes on from WIOZ01000051.1 coordinate 54,712, forward strand.
TAGGAAGGGCAGACTCAACTTTTCCTCATGGCCCGTGATGTTTAATTTTGCCATCGTCGATACTGCCGCCTTCTTTTTGGAGGCGCCCAACTGGTTGGTGTACCAAGTCCCGTTCAGAGAGACTCGGTTGCCGTACGTTACGAGATACGTGCCACTGAGATGTTGGGTGTTGCCTGTCTTATCCGCGACCGTCATGTTGGCGTCATTGATGATCAGTGTTCCGTGGTCCACGGGGGTGACGGTGGCCAGGTGTCCTGGTAGGGTGACGCAGTGGGCGACTGCTCCTGCCACCAGTTGTTGGGCGCACGTAGGCTTGTGCTGTTCCTTACAGAAGGTGGCGCCTATAGTCGTTTCGCATTCCGTGATGCTGAGGATACGTCCCTCGCAGTCTGCCACCGTGTTCCCGTCGCCGAAGTCCAGGATGGTGTGTTGATGTTGGACCGGGAATATCGTCATATTTTTGCAGCTAAGTGCTGGTTTTGGAAATTTGACCAGGAACGTGAGGAAGTCGCGGTTTTGGAAGACGCTGACCTTGGATACCGCCAGTAGTTCCACTAAGCGGAGGTTGGTAAGTCGCTGGTCGTTAAATTCCTGGACGTCTGCGCTGTCCAGTAGCGTAGGGCTGATGATGTTAATCTTGGCCAGGGTTAGGCCCAAGATTAGATTTTGCAGATCGTTGATGATGATCCTGTTCTTCGCCAAGATGGTTTCCGCCAGTTGCACCCGGTCTGTATCTCCGGATCTGACGAGGTTGTTCATATATTCCGTCAACTCATTGAGCCGGGTCTGCATCCTTGAATTGAGCTGGATCTGTTTGGCCTCTGACTCTATCAATTGGCCTTGTTTGAAACGTAGCTGTTCCCAATCCTCAAAATCTGGGCGTCCCGGCGATGACTTTAAGGGCGCTGCCCAAGATGTTGAGACTGCGTGTGTCCCGGTGGTGTATCTCCAGAGTGGCCACCAACGTCCTGATATGCTCCAAGTCCGTAGCGAAGATGGGGGCTACCCTGTCAGTGGTAAACCGCGCGGTGGCTTGTTCGGCTTGAGCGACGTAGGCCGCGTAGGAGGTGACGTTGGTGGTGTGTTGTAGATAGCCGTATTTTTCCCATAGGATGACGTCGCCATCGACGATAGGGATGTAGTGGGCACTGGAGTAGTCGCTCACTTTTATCGTTGTTGCTGTCGTGGTGGTTGTCAGGGCCAGAAGGATCACTAGCGTCGTCAGGCGGGGCTGGTCTTCCTGGTGGTTGGCAGGTTGCATGGTTGGACGTATTTGGATGTAGACTTCGGGTAGCGTGAGGACCAAGACGGCTCGTTGGTGGGGGTGTGTTTGGCTTGATGATGTTGGCGGTTAGTAATATGGTGTACAATGCACTGTTCTCCGTTGGTGGGTAGTAGTGTTCTGCTAAACTATGGCTCGGGTCCGGCTATATATAGTGCGGTCGTAAGGTGTGCCCTAGTTAGAGTTTCCCGCGTTGGAGTCGGCACCCTTGGTCCCACTGTTGCCGTCTGCTGGGTTGACGAAATTTGTTGGTCAACGTGTGGGTGGTGTTTCCGCTGTTGTCAGCGGTCCTCCGTTACCCGGGGGTCGATGCGATCGCTGGTGTCGTTTGCTTCCTCAGTTGTGTCGCTGTCCAGCGTGTCGTGGTATACTTTCAGGTCGTTGATATTTGCGACTTTGATTTTCCGGTTTCCGGGGTGTTGCAACTTGACGATATTTGCTGACGCGAAACCTTTGACTTTGTATGGTCCATCATATTTTTGGGCCAATTTCGCAGCGAAACCGTCGGCTGCGTTGGAGAGGTGGTGCTGTCTGATCAGTACTAGTTGGCCCACCGTGGGGCGCCATTGTCGTCGGCGGAGATTGTAGTGCTGAATGAATGTTGTTCCGCACTATCGCGAAAACTTCTTTGAGTCGGGTTGCCTTAGTGTGGGCTGTGTCCGGAGGGCTTCCTGTCCCTGGTGTAACTTCGTCGTATAATGCTCCAGGTAAGCGAGGTTCTCTCCCGTGTAGCAAGAAGGCGGGGCTGAATCCAGTTGTTTCCGAGACACTGGAGTTAATTGCTAGTGATATTTCGGGGATGAGTTCGTCCCATGTGTTTTGATGGTCCTCCACGAATTGTGCAATCATCGTCTTTACTGTTCGATTGGCCCGTTCCGTAGGGTTTTCCTGGGGGCAATACGGTGCGGTGTGTTGCAGATCAACGCCGGCTGTTTGCATAAACAGGCGGAATGAGCGGCTGGTGAACTGTGTTCCATTGTCACAGACGAATCGTTTTGGTACGCCGAAGTGACTTAGAATGCGTTCCCGAAAAGCTAGCTCTAGGGTAGCTGTGGTAGCTTTCTTAAGTGGCACTAGTTCGATCCATTTTGAGAAGGTGTCGAAGAATACCAGCAGCATGGTGTTCCCTCGTTTTGATCGGGGAAGTGGCCCTACGAAGTCGGCGCATAGTGTGGCGAATGGTTCCTCTGCCCTGCGGGTAAGCATCTTACCCACGGGCTTGCGTTGCAGTGCCTTGAACTTTTGGCAGCTCAAACAGCTGCGTACGTATTTCCGCACATCGCGATATAGGCCGGGCCAATAGTATCGTTGTGTTATCCGTGTGATGGTTTTCCGAATGCCGAGGGTGGCCTGCCGTTGGCTGATCATGGCATTCCTTGAGGACTCTTTGGCGTCGGTCTTTTGGGACGCAAAGTTTCCATGACACGTAGTCGTGATCGTCGGCTCCGTGGCCCAGATGTCTGTAGAGTTCTCCATTCTCGAAAACGTAGTCGGGGTATTTATCGGGTTCTTCTTTGGTTTGCTGAATCCTTCGGGTGAGCCAGGGGGCAAGATGTTGCGTCCTCTTTGATTCTTGCTAGCGTCTCCAAGGGTTGTCGGGACAGGGCATCGGCAACCACGTTTTGTTTCCCCTGCTCTATAGTGGACGTCGTATTGGTACTGTTGGAGTTCGAGCGCCCATCTCGCTATTCTTCCGTAGGGGCTCTCCAGAGTGTTCAGCCATTTTAGCGCGAGATGGTCGGTTATAACGTCGAACCGGTATCCCTTCCAGGTAGCAGCGTAGTTTTCGGATTGCCCAAATGACGGCGAGGCATTCCTTGTCGGTGGCGGAGTAGTTTCCTTCGGCCTGGTTCAGGCGTCGGCTGACATAGGCGATGACGCGTTCCTTTCCTTCGATCTCTTGCGTGAGTACGGCGCCTATGCCGAGGTTGCTCGCATCGGTTTGTAGTGAGAACTTGACGTTGAAATCGGGGCAAGCAAGTACAGGAGCGGTCGTGAGTAGTTCCTTTAGTTGGTCGAAGGCCGCTTGTTGATCTGCGGTCCATGTCCATGTTTGTCCTTTCTTGAGTAGCTGAGACATTGGTTGGACTACTGTAGCAAAGTTTGGAACGAATCTTCGGTACCATGATGCCATTCCGATGCACTGACGTAGTTCCTTTAGGTTCGTGGGTGGCTTGAGTTCTTTGACGGCAGAAATCTTGTCGGGGTCCGTGTGGATACCTTCTTCGCTGATGACATGACCAAGATATTTGATCCGGTTTTGGAAAAATGTGCACTTTTTCCGCGTTTATCCGCAGGTTCGCTTTTCGAAGGCGAGAGAGGACTATTGCCAGGTTGTGTAGGTGGTCCTTGAAGTCTCGTCCGACGACGACAATGTCGTCTAAATATGCGAATGCGTAGGGTTCCATGTCGGCACCGATCACGGTATCAAGGGCCCGTTTGAATGTTGCTGGTGCAGAATGTAATCCGAAGGGCATCACTTTCCATTGATAGAGACCTCTGCCGGGGACCGTGAAGGCGGTGGCTTCTGACTTCCGTTGGCCATGGGTATTTGCCAGTATCCGTTCTTCAGATCGAGGGTGGTTATGAAGCGTGCGTTCTGTAGGCGCTCCAAGATGTAGTTGATTCTGGGCAGTGGGTATGCGTCAGGAATAGAGTGAGCGTTGAGTTGTCGGTAGTCCACGCACATGCGCCATTTGCCGTTCTTTTTACGTACGAGTACGATGGGGGCGCTGTGCGGGCTTCGTGAGGGTTCGATGAGACCTTCTTGGATCAGTTGGTCGACTTGCTCGTCGATAATCCGCATCATGGCTGGGTTCTTTGGGTAGTACCTCTGTTTGATGGGTCGATTATCCCTCATGACGATGGTGTGCTCGGCGATGTTGGAGGTCCCGTGGAGATCATTGAACTTTGGAAGTTCTGTGTCCAGAAATTCTTGGATCTGTGGCGCTATGTCCGGCGGCCAGGGATCGGAGATCAGTTCTGGATCGGGTTCGGTGAGATCGGGGGTGTCGGGGTCCTTTGGCTGGCTTGGGTCTTCTGGGAGGATGGTTGTGTCGAACGCGCTGAGGGGTTCGATCCTACCTGGGTAGTCGCTTATGTGGGCGACGATCGGGTTAGCGTTGACCGTGGGTGGCGTAGCTTCGTGGGTCTGGCGGTATACCTGGGTTGTAATGTCTCCAGATCGATGTATGGCCAGGCGGGTCTCAGTGGCGACTCTGTTTTCGCAGCAACGACTTGTTTGGGCGACGAAGATTTCGGACGTGGTGTTAGGCATGGCGTGGTGCATGGCGCTAGTGGGCACGTCAGTACGCGGAAGGTACTCCAGTGGGTTGGCGAAGATCGGTGTGGCGTCGGCCGTGGGTACGACAGGGCTGCGGTCGGTGTTTCGGGGGTCATCGGGCTAGATTCCGGTTCCGAGTGGAGATGTTCCGTGGATATTAGTTCGATGGTTGGACCCGACCAGCAAGGGGTTTGCGTGGCTGTTTCCCTCGTGGTTTTGGTTGTTGCACTGTTGCTGCCGTTGTCGTTGTCGTTGTTCGGGGCTGGTGGTCGTCTCTGAGGGTGTCCGTGGGTTCACCTTCTCCGTTGAGGGAATGGTGCATGGGTGCGCTGTGGCTGAACTTGGACCTGGGCTTCCTGTGTCGAGCGGGTTCCAGTTCGTTGGGGTTTGTCTCGTGGGTGAGATCCTTGTGGTGGGTTCGGGGTGCGTGTGTCCCGTAGTTTGTTTTGATCCTGGGCTTCCTGTGTCGAGCGCCTGGTTCACGTGTGTTGATTCTTGTCTCATGTGTGAGATCCTCGTGGTGTGTTTGGGATGTGTGATCCCTGTGGTTGGCTTAGGACGCGGGTGCTCCGTAGTGGCCGTGGGATTCGTTTTCCCGTTTGCTTGGTTGCAGTTTACCGGTGCTTGCTTCGGATTCGTGTTTTCCGTTGTGGGCCGGTTGTTCGCTTTCGCTGTGGTTGGTTTCGGTGTCGTATTCTTCGTTGCTGTATTGGGTGCCGTATTCTTTGTGGTACCTAGATTTCTTGTTGCTGAGGTTGTGGATTCGTACGTGATTGGTTTGAACTGACGGTGGCGTTGGCGTGAGGTGGCGATCTTGTAGCTTTAGCAGCGTGGTGCCGCATTGGATCGTCGTTTCGATAGCACATAGGAAGTCCATGCCGACTATAACTTGCTCCAGCATGTTTGGTAGGACCAGGAGTGGGATTTGAACCTCTCGTTGATCCAGCTTGATGGGCGCCAGTAGAACTTGTGTGATCTCTCTGACTGAGCCGTCAGCCAGGCGTATGGGGACGCATGCATCTTGCAGGTTGGAGTTGTTGTTTAGTTGTCGGGCCAGGTTGTCGCTGACGAAACTTCGGGATGCCCCGGTGTCGATGGTGGCCTCCGTTGTTTGTCCTCCTATTGTCACTATCGCCACTATTCGGCCGTCGTTCACGTGTAGTGGGTTGCTTAGTTGCGGGTCTGGGGAGGCGTCGTTCTCGGCTGATCCCGTGTCAGTCGAGGACGCGTGTCGTTTCCCCGACGTGGCTCGGCGGCAGCAGTCGACGGTTCGAGTACCGCGCTTTGCACATTCCCAGCAGAATAGGATCGAAGCGTTGGTGCAGTCGTAGGCGGCGTGTCCAGTTTGACCACATCGGCGACAGGCTGCGCGTGGGTTGGCAATGGGAGTGGTGATCATTCGATGGGCGACGTCGTGGTTCGTTGTGCTGGTTTGATTCGATGCCTGTCTGCGCGGTGTGTCTGCTGAATCCCAATGGGGTCTCCGGAAGGGGGTACGGAAGGACTCACCTTCTCTGCGGTCTGGGTGCCTTGCCGGCCTGGTGTCTCTTGGTGGGCTTCGCATGGGTGCGGGGCCGTTGCGCGTTTCCTCTCGTGAATAAGCTCGTACTCTGCCGCTAATCGGGTTAGCTGTGACAAGTTTTCCAATTCGTCTCGTCGCACGTATAGCTGGAGTCCTGGCAGGGCGTTGTCGTAGATCCGGTAAAGCTCCGTGTCTAGGTCGTACTCGGCATGGTGCATGAGTAGCCGTATCTCGATGAGATAGTCTTTGAATGGTTCTCCCACCGCTTGGCTTGCGGCCTCGGATCTGGTCGTTCAATTGTTCGAAATACCTTGGCGGCAGAAAATACGTCAGAAACTCCTGGCGGAAATATACCCAGGAACTGCCCTGTAGTTGGCTGGTGCGGTGCCAGCGACTGGCTCGGTCGGTGAGTAGTTCGGCCATGCCCGAGGCAGCTGGTTGGTGTCCACTCCGTAGGCGCGTGCGCGTTCCTCGAGTAGTTCCAGAAACGATAGTGGGTCATCTTCTCCGTTGAACTGGATGCCCCATCCGCGGATGCGTTCTGCCGTGCGTGCGACGTGGTTATAGTCGGGCCCGCTTATGGGTGCGTCTATCGCTGGCACCATTCTCTGTGTGGGCGAGCGGGAGGTTTCCGTAGTGGGCGGCCTTGGAAGATCGGCGGCTGTGACCACGGGTGGTCGGGGCGTGGGCTCTGGGGCTGCGGGGACATGCAAGCTGGCTTTGGGGTCCCATCTTCCGGTGCCTGATGGTCCTGGAGTAGTGGGCAGCGGGGACTTGGAGCGTCCTGCTGGTTTCGCGTATTGTCTCTCGAGTTCTGCCAAGCGAGTCCAGGCACCCGGCGGGAGTGGTCTGGCGACTAGTGTGGCAAAGTTCTTGCGCAACTCTTCGACAGTTCCTTCGGTGTCAAACTCGAATTCCTTGGCGAAGGCCTCCAGCTCGTCTCGGCGGCGCTTGTAGATCCAGCCGACGCTGACGCCTGGATTGGCGATTCGCTCGCTGGTGTGAAATCAATGCTCGCGTCGTCTTCGTAGGCTTCCATGGTGATTGGACTGAGTTTTCCTTGGTGTTGTTTTGGGGCACTTTTCACTGTTTTAGCACTTGGTCACTGCGTTTACTTTCCCGGTGGCACTCGCGACTGGATTCGGGTGGGTGCGCGAATTTGGTTTTGTACCGGACTTGTGTTCTGTGGTTAGCTCTACTATTCTTTCTCGGTGGCCGTGGGTCTTTAATCCACGTAGCCCCGTGTTAAGGTTTTTCTTTAAGTTTCCTTAAAGTTGCCGTAAAGTTGGCTTTGAAATCTCCTTAAAGTTGCCGTAAAGTCCCTGCTCGGGCGCCACTTGTGAGAACCCTATCTCAGGCTGAGGTAGGCTCAGTCTGTCCAGGATTCTTCCCTACAAGGAATTTGTAGTTCGCGGGAACTTTAGGGCGGGGGCTTGGCCGTGAGACCGAAAGTGGAGCGGGCGTCGAGTCTGACTACCGTGTAGGTAGTTTGGTAATCGCTCTGGGCGATGAAAGGGAAAAACGCTGACACCTGAGTTTTGGTGTGCGCGGCAATGTGTTTCTGGGTCACCTGATTTGTGTTCGCGCTCGGCGAAGAAATGATGACTTCGTTGAGCTTTTGAGTTTTGTTTTGATGGGTTTTCTTTAATGCTGTTATTGTAATTATTTAAATTGTTTTTGTGTGTTGTGTGGTTCTTGCAATGGACTTGCCGTTTGGTAGCCACGGCGGATGGACTGCCGTTTTGGTTTATGATAGGCGATGGACTGCCCGGATTGACCGAGGGCTCGGACTATTTAAGGCCGATCTCGATGGCTGAGTCCGCAGTTTGTGGTTACGGAAGTGGTATCGAGTTCTCCTGCGCGTTCCACTGACCTGGTCATTGCATCGGTGATACCGAGAAATGAGTTGTGTAGTTTTGGTCATTGACTCGGTTGTGGAGTCGGGTAATTTGGTGGGAATCGTGGAGTGGTGTAACTCTGCGGAAATGGGGCGTGTGTGTGTTGCTTCCGCAAAGATCGATCGGCGTACAGTGCCGGGTGTATGGTGTTCGTGGTTTTGGTTTGTGATTACAAAATATGGTACGTGGTATTGTGTTTTGTGTTCTTATATTGAATTGTCTTACCTATTACAAAAGTATTTCGAAATATGGTAAATGTATGGTAATATGGTAATATGGTAAATGTACATATATTATTAAATGTAGCGAGCCCTGGTCCCAGGGTTCGTTACAGTATTCAGCCATTTCAGCGCGAGATGGTCGGTTATAACGTCGAACCGGTATCCTTCTAGGGTAGCAGCGTAGTTTTCGGATTGCCCAAATGACGGCGAGGATTCCTTGTCGGTGGCGGAGTGGTTTCCTTCGGCCTGGTTCAAGCGTCGGTGACATAGGCGATGACGCGTTCCTTTCCTTCGATCTCCTGCGTGAGTACGGCGCCTATGCCGTCATAGGCTCGCATCGGTTTGTAGTGAAAACTTGACGTTGAAATCGGGGCAAGCAAGTACAGGAGCGGGTCGAGTAGTTCCTTTAGTTGGTCGAAGGCCGCTTGTTGATTTCTGCGGTCCATGTCCATGTTTGTCCTTTCTTGAGTAGCTGAGACATTGGTTGGACTACTGTAGCAAAGTTTGGCACGAATCTTCGGTACCAGGATGCCATTCCGATGCACTGACGTAGTTCCTTTAGGTTCGTGGGTGGCTTCGAGTTCTTTGACGGCAGCAATCTTGTCGGAGTCTGTGTGGATACCTTCTTCGCTGATGACGTGACCAAGATATTTGATCCGGTTTTGGAAAAATGTGCACTTTTCCGCGTTTATCCGCAGTTTCGTTTTCGAAGGCGGTAAAGGACTATTGCCAGGTTGTGTAGGTGGTCCTTGAAGTTCGTCCGACGACGACAATGTCGTCTAAATATGCGAATGCGTAGGGTTCCATGTCGGCTCCGATCACGGTATCAAGGGCCCGTTGGAATGTTGCTGGTGCAGAATGTAATCCGAAGGGCATCACTTTCCATTGATAGAGACCTCTGCCGGGGACCGTGAAGGCGGTGGCTTCTCGAATTTCGTTGGCCATGGGTATTTGCCAGTATCCGTTCTTCAGATCGAGGGTGGTTATGAAGCGTGCGTTCTGTAGGCGTTCAAGATGTTGATTCTGGGCAGTGGGTATGCGTCAGGAATAGAGTGAGTGTTGAGTTGTCGGTAGTCCACGCACGTGCGCCATTTGCCGTTCTTTTTTACGTACGAGTACGATGGGGCGCTGTGCGGGCTTCGTGAGGGTTCGATGAGACCTTCTTGGATCAATTGGTCGACTTGCTCATCGATAATCCGCATCATGGCTGGGTTCTTTGGGTAGTACCTCTGCTTGATGGGTCGATTATCCCCTCATGACGATGGTGTGCTCGGCGATGTTGGAGGTCCCGTGGAGATTATTGAACTTTGGAAGTTCTGTGTCCAGAAATTCTTGGATCTGTGGCGCTATGTCCGGCGGCCAGGGATCGGAGATCAGTTCTGGGTCGGGGTCGGTGAGATCGGGGGGTGTCGGGGTCCTTGGGCTGGCTGGGGTCTTCTGGGAGGATAGTTGTGTCGAACGCGCTTTGGGGGTTCGATATTACCTGGGTAGTCGCTGATGGACGACGATCTGGGGCTAGCGTTGGCCGTGGGTGGCCAGGCGGGTCTCAGTGACGACTCTGTTTTCGCAGCAACGACTTGTTTGGGCGACGAAGATTTCGGACGTGGTGCTAGGCATGGCGTGGTGCATGGCGCTAGTGGGCACGTCAGTACGCGGAAGGTACTCCAGTGGGTTGGGGAAAATCGGTGTGGCGTCGGCCGTGGGTACGACAGGGTTGCGGTCGGTGTTTCGGGGGGTCATCGGGCTAGATTCTGGTTCCGAGTGGAGAGGTTTCGTGGATATTATCTCGATGGTTGGACCCGACCTGACGCGGGATTTGCGTGGCTGTTTCCCTCGTGGTTTGGTGTGGAACTGTTGCTGCCGTTGTCGTTGTCGTTGTTCGGGGCTGGTTGTCGTCCTGAGGGTGTCCATGGGTTCACCTTCTCCGTTGCGGGTAGGGTGCATGGGTGCGCGGTGGCTGAACTTGGACCTGGGCTTCCTGTGTCGAGCGGGTTCCAGTTCGTTGGGGTTTGTCTCGTGGGTGAGATCCTTGTGGTTGGTTCGGGGTGCGTGTGCCCCCGTAGTTTGTTTTGATCCTGGGCTTCCTGTGTCGAGCGCCTGGTTCAGTGTGTGTTGATTCTTGTCTCGTGTGTGAGATCCTCGTGGTGTGTTTGGGATGTGTGTCATTGGTTTGGCTTAGGACGCGGGTGCTCCGTAGTGGCCGTGGGATTCGTTTTCCCGTTTGCTTGGTTGCAGTTTACCGGTGCTTGCTTCGGATTCGTGTTTTCCGTTGTGGGCCGGTTCTTCGCTTTCGCTGTGGTTGGTTTCGGTGTCGTATTCTTCGTTGCTGTATTGGGTGCCGTATTCTTTGTGGTAGGTCGGGGACGTGTATTCGCGGTGGTTGACCAAAGATTTCTTGGTGCTGGGTTCGGGTGACTTGTACGTGGTTGGATTGAACTGACGGTGGCGTTGGCGTGAGGTGGTGATCTTGTATGTTTTAGCAGCGTGGTGCCGCATTGGATCGTCGTTTCGATAGCACATAGGAAGTCCATGCCGACTATAACTTGCTCCAGCATGCAAAAGGACCAGGAGTGGGATTTGAACCTCTCGTTGATTTTTGATGGGCGCCAGTAGAACTTGTGTGATCTCTCTGACTGAGCCGTCAGCCAGGCGTATGGGGACGCATGCATCTTGCAGGTTGGAGTTGTTGTTTAGTTGTCGGGCCAGGTTGTCGCTGACGAAACTTCGGGATGCCCCGGTGTCGATGGTGGCCTCCGTTGTTTGTCCTCCCTATTGTCACTATCGCCACTATTCGGCCGTCGTTCACGTGTAGTGGGTTGCTTAGTTGCGGGTCTGGGGAGGCGTCGTTCTCGGCTGATCCCGTGTCAGTCGAGGACGCGCGTCGTTTCCCGACGTGGCTCGGCGGCAGCAGTCGACGATTCGAGTGCCGCGCTTTCCACATTCCCAGCAGAATAGGATCGAAGCGTTGGTGCAGTCGTAGGCGGCGTGTCCAGTTTGACCACATCGGCGACAGGCTGCGCGTGGGTTGGCAATGGGAGTGGTGATCATTGGATGGGCGACGTCGTGGTTCGTTGTGCTGGTTTGATTCGATGCCTGTCTGCGCGGTGTGTCTGCTGAATCCCAATGGGACCTCCGGAAGGGTGTACGGTAGGACTCACCTTCTCTGCGGTCTGGGTGCCTTGCCGGCCTGGTGTCTCTTGGTGGGCTTCGCATGGGTGCGGGGACCGTTGCGCGTTTCCTCTCGTGAATAAGCTTACTCTGCCGCTAATCGGGTTAGCTGTGACAAGTTTTTCAATTCGTCTCGTCGCACATATAGCTGGAGTCCTGGCAGGGCGTTGTCGTAGATCCGGTAAAGCTCCGTGTCTAGGTCGTACTCGGCATGGTGCATGAGGAGCCGTATCTCGATGAGATAGTCTTTGAATGGTTCTCCCACCGCTTGCTTGCGGCCTCGGATCTGGTCGTCCAATTGTTCGAAATACCTTGGCGGCAGAAAATACGTCAGAAACTCCTGGCGGAAATATGCCCAGGAACTACCCTGTAGTTGGCTGGTACGGTGCCAGCGACTGGCTCGGTCGGTGAGTAGTTCGGCCATGCTCCGAGGCAGTTGGTTGGCGTCCACTCCGTAGGCGCGTGCGCGTTCCTCGAGTAGTTCCAGAAACGATAATGCGTCATTTTTCTCCGTTAAACTGGATGCCCCATCCGCGGATGCGTTCTGCCGTGCGTGCGACGTGGTTATAGTCGGGCCCGCTTATGGGTGCGTCTATTGCTGGCACAATTCTTTGTGTGGGCGAGCGGGAGGTTTCCGTAGTGGGCGGCCTTGGAAGATCGGCAGCTGTGACCACTGTTGGTCGGGGCGTGGGCTCTGGGGCTGCGGGGACATGCAAGCTGGCTTTGGTCCTGGAGTAGTGGGCAGCGGGGACTTGGAGCGTCCTGCTGGTCTTACATATTGTCTCTCGAGTTCTGCCAAGCGAGTCCAGGCACCCGGCGGTGTGTGGCAAAGTTCTTGCGCAACTCTTCAACAGTTCCTTCGGTGTCAAATTCGAATTCCTTGGCGAAGGCCTCCAGCTCGTCTCGGCGGCGCTTGTAGATCCAGCCGACGCTGACGCCTGGATTGGCGATTCGCTCGCTGTTGTGGAAATCAATGCTCGCGTCGTCTTCGTAGGCTTCCATGGTGATTGGACTGAGTTTTCCTCGGTGTTGTTTTTGGGCACTTTTCACTGTTTTAGCACTTGGTCACTGCGTATATTTTCCCGGTGGCACTCGCGACTGGATTCAGGTGGGTGCGCGAATTTGGTTTTGTACCGGACTTGTGTTCTGTGGTTAGATGCTCTACTATTCTTTTCTCGGTGGCCGTGGGTCTTTAATCCACGTGTTAAGGTTTTTCTCTTTAAGTTTCCTTTAAAGTTGCCAGAAAGTTGGCTTTCAAATCTCCTTAAAGTTGCCGTAAGTCCCTGCTCGGGCGCCACTTCTGAGGAACCTATCTCAGGCTGAGGTAGGCTCAGTCTGTCCAGGATTCTTCCCCCTAAAGGAATTTTTTAGTTCGCGGGAACGTTAGGGCATTTTTGGACGTGAGACCGAAAGTGGAGCGGGCGTCGAGTCTGACTACCGTGTAGGTAGTTTGGTAATCGCTCTGGGCGATGAAAGGGAAAAACGCTGACACCTGAGATTTGGTGTGCGCGGCAATATGTTTCTGGGTCACCTGATTTGTATTCGCGTTCGGCGAAGGAATGACGACACTTCGTTGAGTTTTTTGAGGTTTATGATTTGTTTTTATTCTTGTTTATATATATATTGGTTTCTTATATTGCTAGTGTCGCGTGGTAGTTCTTGCGGGTGTTTTCTTACTGAGGCGTGTTACTGTTTACGATAGGCAATGGACTGCCGTTTGGTGATCGGCTGATGGACTGCCGTTTTAGTTGAGGATAGGCGATGGACTGCCTTTTTGGTTTATGATCGGACTGTCGTTTGATCGAGGGCTCGGGCTATTTAAGCCCGATCTCGATGGCTGAGTCCGCCGTTTGTGGTTACGGAAGTGGTATCGAGTTCTCCTGCGCGTCCCACTGACCTGGTCATTGCATCGGTGGTACCGAGCTGGAGTTGTGTAGTTTTGGTCATTGACTCGGTTGTAGAGTCGGGTAATTTTGTGGGAATCGTGGAGTTGTGTAACTCTGCGGAAATTGGGGCGTGTTTGTTGCTTCCGCAAAGATCGATCGGCGTACAGTGCCGTCGGGTGTATGGTGTTCGTGGTTTTGGGTTGTGATTACAAAATATGGTACGTGGTATTGTGTTTTGTGTTCTTATATTGAATTTGGTCTTACCTATTACAAAGTATTTCGAAATATGGTAAATGTATGGTAATATGGTAATATGGTAAATGTATGTATATTATTAAATGTAGCGAGCCCTGGTCCCAGGGTTCGTTACATAGCACATAGGTAGTCCATGCCGACTATAACTTGCTCCAGCATGTTTGGTAGGACCAGGAGTGGGATTTCAACCTCTCGTTGATCCCGTGTCAGTCGTGGACGCGCGCCGTTTCCCGACGTGGCTCGGCGGCAGCAGTCGACGGTTCGAGTGCCGCGCTTTCCACATTCCCAGCAGAATAGTAGGATCGAAGCGTTGGTGCAGTCATAGGCGGCGTGTCCAGCTTGACCACTATATCGGCGACAGGCTGCGCGAGGGTTGGCAATGGGAGTGGTGACCATTCGATGGGCGACGTCGTGGTTCGTTGCATTATTTTGATTCGATGACTGTCTGCGCGGTGTGTCGGCTGAATCCCAATGGGGATCCAAAAGGGGGTACGGTAGGACTCACCTTCTCTGCGGTCTGATTGTCTTGCCGGCCTGGTGTCTCTTGGTGGGATTCGCATGGGTGTGGGGAGTCGTTGCGTGTTTCCTCTCGTGAATAAGCTCGTACTCTGCCGCTAATCGGGTTGCTGTGACAAGTTTTTCAATTCGTCTCGTCGCACGTATAGCTGGAGTCCTGGCAGGGCGTTGTCGTAGATCCGGTAAAGCTCCGTGTCTAGGTCGTACTCGGCATGGTGCATAAGTATAGTCTTTGAATGGTTCTCCCACCGCTTGCTTGCGGCCTCGGATATGGTCCTCCAATTGTTCGAAATACCTTGGCGGCAGAAAATACGTCAGAAACTCCTGGCGGAAATATGCCCAGGAACTACCCCCTGTAGTTGGCTGGTACGGTGCCAGCGACTGGCTCGGTCGGTGAGTAGTTCGGCCATGCTCCGAGGCAGTTGGTTGGCGTCCATTCCGTAGGCGCGTGCGCGTTCCTCGAGTAGTTCCAGAAACGATAATGCGTCATCTTTCCGTTAAACTGGATGCCCCATCCGCGGATCGTTCTGCCGTGCGTGCGACGTGGTTATAGTCGGGCCCGCTTATGGGTGCGTCTATTGCTGGCACAATTCTTTGTGTGGGCGAGCGGGAGGTTTCCGTAGTGGGCGGCTCTTTGGAAGATCGGCGGCTGTGACCACTGTTGGTCGGGGCGTGGGCTCTGGGGCTGCGGGGACATGCAAGCTGGCTTTATGGTCCCATATTCCGGTGCCTGATGGTCCTGGATTAGTGGGCAGCGGGGACTTGGAGCATCCTGCTGGTCTTACATATTGTCTCTCGAGTTTGCCAAGCGAGTCCAGGCACCCGGCGGGAGTGGTCTGGCGACTAGTGTGGCAAAAGTTCTTTTAAACTCTTCAACAGTTCCTTCGGTGTCAAATTCGAATTCCTTGGCGAAAGCCTCGTCTCGGCGGATTGTAGATCCAGCCGACGCTGACGCCTGGATTGGCGACTGGCTCGCTGGTGTGGAAATCAATGCTCGCGTCGTCTTCGTAGAATAGGCGATGGACTGCCGTGTTTTAGGATAGGCGATGGACTGCCGTTACTGTGTAGAATAGGCGATGGACTGCCCTGATGGATCGCGGGCTCGGCCTATTTAAGGCCGATTTCCAGTGCTGAGTCCGCAAGTCTGGGTGCTCGGTTGATGTCGAGTTCTCCTGCGCGTGCCACCGACACGGTCATTGCCTCGGATGCACTGAGAAATGAGCTGAGTATGGGGCTGTGGTCATTGGCTCGGTCGTACCGAGGAATGACCTGCGTGGAGTTGTGTATTTCGGCGGGAAGGGGAGACTGTGGCGCGTGTGTCGATTCTGCATGAATCGATCGGCGCGTGGGACTGTAAATGTCCGGTGTATGGTGTTTGTGTTGTTGGATTATATATGACAACGTATTTTTAGTGCTATTAGTACGAATATGTATATGAAATTAAAAGTAATTTAGTGCTATCAGTATGAGTATGTATACGAATGTAACGGTTCGTTACAGCAAGAAGAAGAGAGATCTTACCAAAAGCTTCAAATGTTTGTTTATGTTTTGGAAAAATGCTTTGGAAATTCAAATTGTGAGTATTAAAGTATTAATAAAGAGTTGATTTACTTATTTTTGCTGTCTGCTTTTAAGGGGCGTGTCTTTCTGTGGGTCGCCTTCCACCATAGATGCCCTGAGTGGCGTTTTATGTTCCTCAGACTGCCAGGAAGCGGCCGTGGTAGTTGTCCCGTGTTGTCGTCTGGTTGTTGCAGTTGCCATGGAGCCAGCAAAAAACCGATGAGAAGCAGATTTGAAGCCGGCCACTGAAGCTGTTGTAGGAGCCCTCTAATTCCGCTGGATAATGAGCCTGGACTGGTCCGTGTAGTAGGGGCTATGTGTGGCCGCTGTACGCCCCTAGCCAAGGGATTTGCCAGGATTTGGTTGGCTGTCGAGTGGACCACTGGCCGTCGTCTTTGCTCTGGCTGCTTCAGGATGCCATCAGAAACTGTGAAATATAAGGAAGTAGTGTTTTTGCCCTCTGATCGGCATTAATTAATTATTTTCTCATTTCTTTCAGGGACCCCGGCGACCTCCGCATCCGACAGTACGTCCACCAAACTTCCAGCTGGATCATCCTTGTTCGTCTTGTTGGCTTGGTCCTCCTCAGTTTCAAAAGCGGTTTTCAAAAGCACCATAGGTTGTCTTCAGCTTGTTTTTATTTGTTTCGCGTATAACAGTTTAACGCATGTACAAATATTCTTAACTAAGCTGTGATTTTACAAGCATTTACATCTATTTTTAACCTAGAATGTGATATTCTGAGTATTTTTATACCCGTACTCGAAGAGTAAAAGGGTATATTGTATTTTTTATTTACTGTGTGGATGTGTTTTAACATAGAGAAGGAGTAATTTCCGACCATTTAAAGGAATATATATTTTTGATCAGCATCAATAGCCGACTCGATATCCCTTTCTGTCCGTCCGTTTGTCCGTCTGTCCGTCTTGTTCGTCGCCCATTGCTCGAAGGCTAAAAAAGATAGATTTACTTATTTCTTCTTTGCAGACTGATGTATTCTCTCACCCTAGAAAAGTTTAAAATTGCGCCCCGCCCGTTTTATGTTCCTTAGACTGCCAAAGGGCGCACATCTGTGGCGTCCATAATTTTGAAGATAGCAGAAAACTAAAAATGCAGAATCATAGAGAAAGACCATTTGAAGGGGCCCAAATCTGAATCGGATCGGATCATTAATATAGCTGGATAATAGCCAAAAACATTTTAAAAAAGGGCTCCATCCCTTTCGCACTGTACACAAAATCGAGTCGATTTTTTTTTTGTATTTTGTGTAGCCTGGATCTCAGAGACTATAAGAGGAGAGCAACCAAACTGTTTGGCCAGTTTTTTCCTGTGATACCAATTATGAATTTTCTGTATTAAATGTTTTCGCCCGCCGGTTCCGCCCCCACAAAAGACGAAAATCCACAATTTTGAAGATAGAAAAAAATAAAATTCGGAGTTTTGTAGATAATGACCATATCTACCAGATTCCCGAATTTGGTCAGATCGGATCATTATTGTAGCCACAATTTCAAATGAATTTTCAGCTACGAGATGTGTTTTTCCCTGCGCCGTAAGTCAATTATTGGGGTTGATTGTCGCAGCAGATTTCCTTCTCACACAAACAATAACGCTCAAACATGCTGCCTCGTGCAGTTTATGGTGTGTGTTGTTGTGAAAAGGACTGTTAGATGATGTAGATCTTCAGATGTCGATGACAGATGTAGCAAAAATGTAAAATTTAACGCATGATAAAAATTTTAAAATTCCATATAAATCACTGAGTATTTTACAAGCATTGCAGTTATTTTCGATGCTGGACTGTGATATCCAGCTCTCTATTTTAATATTTATTTTTGTGATATTACAAATATTTTAAAGTATTTCTATGATATGGCTGTAATATAAATCTATTTTAAAAGTATTTATCTGATTTAACTGTGATATAAAAGTATTTTAAAAATATTTTTCTGATTTGACTGTGATAACAAGAATTTTTAAAGTATTTTTAAGAGGAACTGTGATTATTTAAAAGTATTTAAAGGAACTGGTATTTTTGTTGTTGGTATATACACAAGAAGAAGAGAGATCTTACCAAAAGCTTCAAATGTTTGTTTATGTTTTGGAAAAATGCTTTGGAAATTCAAATTGTGAGTATTAAAAAAGAGTTGATTTACTTATTTTTGCTGTCTGCTTTTAAGGGGCGTGTCTTTCTGTGGGTCGCCTTCCACCATAGATGCCCTGAGTGGCGTTTTATGTTCCTCAGACTGTCAGGAAGCGGCCGTGGTAGTTGTCCCGTGTTGTCGTCTGGTTGTTGCAGTTGCCATGGAGCCAGCAAAAACCGATGAGCAGCAGATTTGAAGCCGGCCACTGAAGCTGTTGTAGGGGCCCTCTAATTCCGCTGGATAATGGGCCTGGACTGGTCCGTGTAGTAGGGGCTATGTGTGGCCGCTGTACGCCCATAGCCAAGGGATTTGCCAGGATTTGGTTGGCTGTCGAGTGGACCACTGGCCGTCGTCTTTGCTCTGGCTGCTTCAAGATGCCATCAGAAACTGTGAAATATAAGGAAGTAGTGTTTTTGCCTCTCTGATCGGCATTATTAATTATTTTCTCATTTCTTTCACAGGGACCCCGGCGACCTCCGAATCATAGAGACAGCAGTACGTCCACCAAACTTCCAGCTCGATCCTCCTCTTGTTGGCCAATGTTTTGGACTTGGTCCTCTCCTCAGTGCAAACTTTTCAAAAGCGTTTTCCGTTGCGTCATGATTTGTCATTAATAAATGTTTTTAGAATTTTTTAGGACCCTCAGGAATTTTGAAATTTTGGACTCCGCCTGCACGACCTCCAAATTTTCAGATGGAGCCTCCTCTGGTTGGCCAGTGCAGACTTGGTCCTCCTTGGAAAGCAGCAATAGCGGTAATTATTTCATTATGATCGGCATTAGTTATTGTTTTCCACATAAATTAATTTTTTCAGGATTTTTGGTGAATTGGATCCTCCACCTGTCCACAAGTGCGGGCTCGTTCCTCATCAGCAGCAAATGCGGCATCCATCGCTTCGTCCAATTTTGATGGTGTGTCGTCGGCGCGATCACAATAGGACTGTTGGCCACCATAGGTGGTCTTCAGCTTCTTTTATTTGTTTCGCGTATAACAGTTTAACGCATGTACAAATATTCTTAACTAAGCTGTGATTTTACAAGCATTTACAATTATTTTTAACCTAGAATGTGATATAGCGGGTAATTTTAAAGTATTTTTTGTGATTTGACTGTGATATTACAAATATTTTAAAGTATTTCTATGATATGGCTGTAATATAAATCTATTTTAAAGTATTTATCTGATTTAACTGTGATATAAAAAGTATTTTAAAAATATTTTTCTGATTTGACTGTGATAACAAGTATTTTTAAGAGGAACTGTGATTATTTAAAAGTATTTAAAGGAACTGGTATTTTTTGTTGTTGGTATGTACACAAGAAGAAGAGAGATCTTACCAAAAGCTTAAAATGTTTAACATGTTGAACAAAAACAGTTTAACGCATGTACAAATATTCTTAATTAAGCTGTGATTTTACAAGCATTTTACAATTATTTTTAACCTGGAGTGTGATTAGCTGAGTATTTTAAAGTATTTTTTGTGATATTACAAATATTATAAAGTATTTTATGATATGGGTAATATAAATCTATTTTAAAGTATTTATCTGATTTAACTGTGATATACAAGTATTTTAAAAATATTTTTCTGATTTGACTGTGATAACAAGTATTTTTAAGAGGAACTGTGATTATTTAAAAGTATTTAAAGGAACTGGTATTTTTTGTTGTTGGTATATACACAGAAACAAGAGAGATCTTACCAAAAGCTAAAAATGTTTGTTTATGTTTTGGAAAAATGCTTTGGAAATTCAAATTGTGAGTATTAAAGTATTAATAAAGAGTTGATTTACTTATTTTTGCTGTCTGCTTTTAAGGGGCGTGTCTTTCTGTGGGTCGCCTTCCACCATAGATGCCCTGAGTGGCGTTTTATGTTCCTGGTTGACTGCCAGGAAGCGGCCGTGGTAGTTGTCCCGTGTTGTCGTCTGGTTGTTGCAGTTGCCATGGAGCCAGCAAAAACCGATGATTTGTCGAGTGGACAACTGGCCGTCGTCGTTTTGCTCTGGCTCTGGAATTATTAATTATTTTTTCTCATTTCTTTCAGGAACCCCGGCGACCTCCGCATCCGACAGTACGTCCACCAAACTTCCAGCTGGATCCTCCTCTTTGTTGGCCAATGCGGGCTTGGTCCTCCCCTCAGCTTCAAAAGCGGTTTCCGTTGCGTCATGATTGTCATTAATAAATGTTTTTATTTTTTAGGACTCTCAGGACTTTTTGAAATTTTGACTCCGCCTGCACGACCTCAAAATTTTCAGATGGAGCCTCCTCTTGTTGACCAGTGCAGACTTGGTCCTCCTTAGCAGCAATAGCGGTAATTATTTCATTATGATCGGCATTTATTCCATTTGTCCATGGTGCGATGCGGGCTCGTTCCTCATCAGCAGCAAATGCGGCATCCATCGCTTCGTCCAATTTTGATGGGTGTGTCGTCGGCGCGATCACAATAGACTGTTGGCCACCATAGGTGGTATTTCAGCTTCTTTTATTTGTTTTGCGTATATAACAGTTTAAAATATTTACAAATATTCTTAACTAAGCTGTGATTTTACAAGCATTTACAATTATTTTAACCTAGAATGTGATATATCGATTTATTTGAAAGTATTTTAAAAGTATTTTAAAAATATTTTTCTGATTTGACTGTGATAACAAGTATTTTTAAGAGGAACTGTGATTATTTAAAAGTATTTAAAGGAACTGGTATTTTTTGTTGTTGGTATATACACAAGAAGAAGAGAGATCTTACCAAAAGCTACAAATGTTTGTTTATGTTTTGGAAAAATGCTTTGGAAATTCAAATTGTGAGTATTAAAGTATTAATAAAGAGTTGATTTACTTATTTTTGCTGTTGCTTTTAAGGGGCGTGTCTTTCTGTGGGTCGCCTTCCACCATAGATGCCCTGAGTGGCGTTTTATGTTCCTCAGACAAAAGGAAGCGGCCGTGGTAGTTGTCCCGTGTTGTCGTCTGGTTGTTGCAGTTGCCATGGAGCCAAAAAAAAACCGATGAGCAGCAGATTTGAAGCCGGCCACTGAAGCTGCTGTAGGAGCCCCTAATTCCGCTGGATAATGAGCCTGGACTGGTCCGTTTAGTATGGGGCTATGTGTGGCCGCTGTACGCCCATAGCCAAGGGATTTGCCAGGATTTGGTTGGCTGTCGAGTGGACCACTGGCCGTCGTCTTTTTGCTCTGGCTGCTTCAGGATGCCATCAGAAACCGTGAAATATAAGGAAGTAGTGTTTTTGCCTCTGATCGGCATTATTAATTATTTTCTCATTTCTTTCAGGGACCCCGGCGACCTCCGCATCCGTCAGTACGTCCACCAAACTTCCAGCTGGATCCTTTCTTGTTGGCCAATGCGGGCTTGGTCCTCCTCAGCTTTCAAAAGCGGTTTCCGTTGCGTCATGATTGTCATTAATAAATGTTTTAATTTTTTAGGACCTCAGGAATTTTTGAAATTTTGACTCCGCCTGCACGACCTCCAAATTTTCAGATGGAGCCTCCTCTTGTTGACCAGTGCAGACTTGGTCCTTCTTAGCAGCAATAGCGGTAATTATTTCATTATGATCCATCCATTGTTTTATTAATTCGTCCAATTTTTTAATGGTGTGCGGGCTCGTCGCAGCGCGATCATCAGCTGTTGGCAACCATGCTTTTATTTGTATCGCGTATAACAGTTTAACGCATGTACAAATATTTTTAACTAAGCTGTGATTTTACAAGCATTAACAATTTTTTTTAATTTTAAGCGAGTATTTTTTCGTGATTTTTTTGTGATTACAAATATTTTAAAGTATTTCTATGATATGGCTGTAATATAAATCTATTTTAATATTTATCTGATTTAACTGTGATATAAAAAGTATTTTAAAAAATATTTTTCTGATTTGACTGTGATAACAAGTATTTTAGGAACTGTGATTATTTAAAAGTATTTAAAGGAACTGGTATTTTTTGTTGTTGGTATATACACAAGAACAAGAGATCTTACCAAAAGCTTACAAATGTTTTTTTATGTATTTGAAAAATATTTTTGGAAATTCAAATTGTGATATTAAAAATTATTTTAAAAGTTGATTTACTTATTTTTGCTGTCTGTTTTTAAGGGGCGTGTCTTTTATCTGTGGGTCGCCTTCCACCATAGATTGCCCTGAGTGGCGTGATAAAAATATGTTCCTCAGACTGCCAGGAAGCGGCCGTGGAGTTGTGATTGTTGTCGTCTGTATTTGTTGAACTGGTATTGCCATGCTGGCCAGCAAATACACAAGAAGAAGAGATTTGAAGCCCAAAAGCTTCAAAAGTTTGTTTTGTTTAGGGAAAAAATGCTTTGGAAATTCAAATTGTGAGTATTGGATTAATGGGCCTGACTGGTCCGTTTTTGTAGGGGATTTTAGGGGCGTGTCTGGACTGTGGGTCGCCTTCCACCATAGATGCCCTTTGGCGTTTTAGGTTTGCTGTCTGGTAGTAGTGGACCACTGGCCGTCGTCTTTGCTCTGGCTGCTTCGAGGATGCAATCAGAAACTGTGAAATATAAGGAAGTAGTGTTTTTGCCTCTCTTAATTAATTATTTTCTCATTTCTTTTCAGGGACCCCGGCGACCTCCGCATCCGACAGTACGTCCACCAAACTTCCAGCTGGATCCTCCTCTTGTTGGCCAATGCGGGCTTGGTCCTCCCTCAGCTTCAAAAGCGGTTTCCGTTGCGTCATGATTGTCATTAATAAATGTTTTATTTTTTAGGACCCTCAGGAATTTTTGAAATTTTGGACTCCGCCTGCACGACCTCCAAATTTTCAGATGGAGCCTCCTCTTGTTGACCAGTGCAGACTTGGTCCCTTTTAGCAGCAATAGCGGTAATTATTTCATTATGATCGGCATTGATGTTCCACCTGTCCACAAGTGCGGGCTCGTTCCTCATCAGCAGCAAATGCGGCATCCATCGCTTCGTCCAATTTTGATGGTGTGTGTCGTCGGCGCGATCACAATAGACTGTTGGCCACCATAGGTGGTCTTCAGCTTTTTATTTGTTTTCGCGTATAACAGTTTAACGCATGTACAAATATTCTTAACTAAGCTGTGATTTTACAAGCATTTACAATTATTTTTAACCTAGAATGTGATATAGCGAGTATTTTGAAAAGTATTTTTTTTATGATTTGACTGTGATATTACAAATATTTTATTTCTATGATATTCTGTAATATAAATCTATTTTTAAAGTATTTATCTGATTTAACTGTGATATAAAAAAGTATTTTAAAAATATTTTTCTGATTTGACTGTCATAACAAGTATTTTTAAAGGAACTGTGATTTTTAAAAGAATTCAAAAGAACTGGTATTTTTTGTTGTTGGTATATTCAAGAAGAGAGATCTTGAAAAGCTAAAAATGTTTGTTTATGTTTTGGAAAAATGCTTTGGAAATTCAAATTGTGAGTATTAAAGTATTAATAAAAGAGTTGATTTACTTAATCGGTCTGCTTTAAGGGGCGTGTCTTTCTGTGGGTCGCCTTCCACCAGAGATGCCTTTGTAGTGGCGTTTTTATGTTCCTCAGAATGCAGGAAGGTTTATATAGTTGTCCCGTGTTGTCGTCTGGTTGATTGATTTGCCATGGAGCCAAAAACCGATTGGTTTAAACTGGCCGTCGTTAGTATCTGGCTGCTTATATGGAAATTATGCTATTTATTTCAGGAACCCCGGCGATGACAGTACGTCCACCAAACTTCCAGCTGGATTCCTCTTGTTGGCCAATGCGGGCTTGGTCCTCCTCAGGGTCCGTTGCGTCATGATTGAATTAATAAATGTTTTTATTGACTCAGGACTTTTTGAAAAACGACTTATGCACGACATGCAAATTTTCAGATGCCTCATTTTGTTGACCAGCAGACTTGGTCCCTCCTTAGCAGCAATAGCGGTAATTATTTATCGGTTTCCACAATGCGGGCAATGTTCCTCATCAGCAGCAAATCCATCCATGTTTATTTTGATGGTGTGTCGTTGCATGTTGGCCACCATAGGTGTCTTTTCTTTTTTATTTGGCGCGTATAACAGTTTAACGCATCAAATATTCTTAACTAAGCTGTGATTTTACAAGCATTTACAATTATTTTTAACCTAGAATGTGATATAGCGAGTATTTTAAAGTATTTTTATGATTTGACTGTGATATTACAAATATTTTTAAAGTATTTCTATGATATGGCTGTAATATAAATCTATTTTAAAAGTATTTATCTGATTTAACTGTGATATAAAAGTATTTTAAAAAATATTTTTCTGATTTGACTGTGATAACAAGTATTTTTAAGAGGAACTGTGATTATTTAAAAGTATTTAAAGGAACTGGTATTTTTGTTGTTGGTATGTACACAAGAAAAGAGAGATCTTACCAAAAGCTACAAATGTTTGTTTATGTTTTGGAAAAATGCTTTGGAAATTCAAATTGTGAGTATTAAAGTATTAATAAAGAGTTGATTTACTTATTTTTGCTGTCTGCTTTTAAGGGGCGTGTCTTTATTGTGGGGCGCCTTCCACCATAGATGCCCTGAGTGGCGTTTTATGTTCCTCAGACTGCAAAGGAAGCGGCCGTGGTAGTTGTCCCGTGTTGTCGTCTGGTTGTTGCAGTTGCCATGGAGCCAGCAAAAACCGATGAGAAGCAGATTTGAAGCCGGCCACTGAAGCTGTTGTAGGGGCCCTCTAATTCCGCTGGATAATGGGCCTGGACTGGTCCGTTTAGTAGGGGCTATGTGTGGCCGCTGTACGCCCCATAGCCAAGGGATTTGCCAGGATTTGGTTGGCTGTCGAGTGGACCACTGGCCGTCGTCTTTTGCTCTGGCTGCTTCAGGATGCCATCAGAAACTGTGAAATATAAGGAAGTAGTGTTTTTGCCTCTCTGATCGGCATTATTAATTATTTTCTCATTTCTTTCAGGGACCCCGGCGACCTCCGCATCCGGCAGTACGTCCACCAAACTTCCAGCTGGATCCTCCTCTTGTTGGCCAATGCGGGCTTGGTCCTCCTCAGCTTCAAAAGCGGTTTCCGTTGCGTCATGATTGTCATTAATAAATGTTTTTAATTTTTTAGGACCCTCAGGAATTTTTGAAATTTTGGACTCCGCCTGCACGACCTCCAAATTTTCAGATGGAGCCTCCTCTGGTTGACCAGTGCAGACTTGGTCCTCCTTAGCAGCAATAGCGGTAATTATTTCATTATGATCGGCATTAGTTATTGTTTTATTAATTTGTTCAGGATTTTTGGTTGGATCCTCCACCTGTCCACAAGTGCGGGCTCGTTCCTCATCAGCAGCAAAATGCGGCATCCATCGCTTCGTCCAATTTTGATGGTGTGTGTCGTCGGCGCGATCACAATAGGACTGTTGGCCACCATAGGTGGTCTTCAGCTTCTTTATTTGTTTCGCGTATAACAGTTTAACGCATGTACAAATATTCTTAACTAAGCTGTGATTTTACAAGCATTTACAATTATTTTTAACCTAGAATGTGATATAGCGAGTATTTTAAAGTATTTTTGTGATTTGACTGTGATATTACAAATATTTTAAAGTATTTCTATGATAATAATATAAATCTATTTTAAAGTATTTATCTGATTTAACTGTGATATAAAAGTATTTTAAAAAATATTTTTCTGATTTGACTGTGATAACAAGTATTTTTAAGAGGAACTGTGATTATTTAAAAGTATTTAAAGGAACTGGTATTTTTTTGTTGTTGGTATATACACAAGAAAAGAGAGATCTTACCAAAAGTTACAAATGTTTGTTTATGTTTTGGAAAAATGCTTTGGAAATTCAAATTGTGAGTATTAAAGTATTAATAAAGAGTTGATTTACTTATTTTTGCTGTCTGAAATGTGGGTCGCCTTCCACCATAGATGCCCTGAGTGGCGTTTTATGTTCCTCAGACTGCCAAAATGTGGTAGTTGTCCCGTGTTGTCGTCTGGTTGTTGCAGTTGCCATTGGAGCCAGCAGAAAACCGGATTGGCTGTGTAGGGGCCCTCTAAGTGGACAACTACGTCGTCTTTTTTGGCTGCTTTCGTATTGATTTATTTTTATTTGGCTTTAGGAACCCCGGCGAGGTTTATCCGCATCCGGCTTACATTATTTTCTCATTTCTTTACCCCGGCGTCCACCAAACTTCCAGCTGGATCCTCCTCTTGTTGGCCAATGCGGGCTTGGTCCTCCTCAGCTTCAAAAGCGGTTTCCGTTGCGTCATGATTGGAAATAAATGCTATTTTTTATTTATGATTTTTTTGAAATTTTGGACTCCGCCTGCACGACCTCCAAATTTTCAGATGGAGCCTCCTCTTGTTGACCAGTGCAGACTTGGGTCAGGTCGAATAGCGGTTTAATTATGACTGTCGTAATTGGATCCTCCACCTGTCCACAAGTGCGGGCTCGTTCCTTTTCAGCAGCAAATGCGGCATCCATCGCTTCGTCCAATTTTAATGGTGTGTCGTCGGCGCGATTACAATAGGACTGTTGGCCACCATAGGTGGTCTTGCATTTTTATTTGTTTGCGTATAACAGTTTAACGCATGTACAAATATTTTAACTTTGATTTTACAAGCATTTACAATTATTTTAACCTAGAATGTGATATAGCGAGTATTTTAAAGTATTTTTTATGATTTGACTGTGATATTACAAATATTTTAAAGTATTTCTATGATATGGCTGTAATATAAATCTATTTTAAAGTATTTATCTGATTTAACTGTGATATAAAAGTATTTTAAAAATATTTTTCTGATTTGACTGTGATAACAAGTATTTTTAAGAGGAACTGTGATTATTTAAAAGTATTTAAAGGAACTGGTATTTTTTGTTGTTGGTATATACACAAGAAGAAGAGAGATCTTACCAAAAGCTAAAAATGTTTGTTTATGTTTTGAAAAAATGCTTTGGAAATTCAAATTGTGAGTATTAAAGTATTAATAAAGGTTGATTTACTTATTTTTTCTGTCTGCTTTTAAGGGGCGTGTCTTTATTGTGGGTCGCCTTCCACCATAGATGCCCTGAGTGGCGTTTTATGTTCCTCAGACTGCCAGGAAGCGGCCGTGGTAGTTGTCCCGTGTTGTCGTCTGGTTGTTGCAGTTGCCATGGAGCCAGCAAAAACCGATGAGCAGCAGATTTGAAGCCGGCCACTGAAGCTGTTGTAGGGGCCCCTCTAATTCCGCTGGATAATGGGCCTGACTGGTCCGTGTAGTAGGGGTAGGGGCTATGTGTGGCCGCTGTACACCCATAGCCAAGGGATTTGCCAGGATTTGGTTGGCTGTCGAGTGGACCACTGTCCGTCGTCTTTGCTCTGGCTGTGGCTCTGGCTCAGAAACTGTGAAATATAAGGAAGTAGTGTTTTTGCCTCTCTGATCGGCATTATTAATTATTTTCTCATTTCTTTCAGGGACCCCGGCGACCTCCGCATCCGGCAGTACGTCCACCAAACTTCCAGCTGGATCCTCCTCTTGTTGGCCAATGCGGGCTTGGTCCTCCTCAGCTTCAAAAGCGGTTTCCGTTGCGTCATGATTGTCATTAATAAATGTTTTATTTTTAGGACTCTCAGGAATTTTTTGAAATTTTGGACTCCGCCTGCACGACCTCCAAATTTTCAGATGGAGCCTCCTCTTGTTGACCAGTGCAGACTTGGTCCTCCTTAGCAGCAATAGCGGTAATTATTTCATTATGATCGGCATTAGATATTGTTTTATTAATTTGTTCAGGATTTTTGGTTATTGGATCCTCCACCTGTCCACAAGTGCGGGCTCGTTCCTTATCAGCAGCAAATGCGGCATCCATCGCTTCGTCCAATTTTGATGGTGTGTGTCGTCGGCGCGATCACAATAGGACTGTTGGCCACCATAGGTGGTCTTCAGCTTCTTTTATTTGTTTCGCGTATAACAGTTTAACGCATGTACAAATATTCTTAACTAAGCTGTGATTTTACAAGCATTAACAACTATGTTTAACCTAGAATGTGATATAGCGAGTATTTTAAAGTATTTTTTGTGATTTGACTGTGATATTACAAATATTTTAAAGTATTTCTATGATATGGCTGTAAATAAATCTATTTTAAAAGTATTTATCTGATTTAACTGTGATATAAAAGTATTTTAAAAATATTTTTCTGATTTGACTGTGATAACAAGTATTTTTAAAAGGATTTGAATTATTTAAAAGAATTTAAAGGATTCAATTTTTTGTTGTTGGTATATACACAAGAAAAAAAGAGAGATGTTTACCAAAATCAAATGTTTGTTTATGTTTTGAAAAATGCTTTGGAAATTCAAATTGTGAGTATTAAAGTAAATAAAGAGTTGATTTACTTATTTTTGCCAATGCGGGGCGTTTTCTTTCTGTGGGTCGCCTTCCACCATAATGCGAGTGGCGTTTATATACAGACTGCCAGGAAGTGGCCGTGGTAGTTGTCCCGTGTTGTCGTCTGATTGTTTAATGAGGTCTTAGTAAAAGATTTAGAAGCAGATTTATGTCGAGTGGACCACATGCCGTATTTATTCTATCTGGCGAAATAATGATTAACTGTTCCGTTCACTGCATGGGTTCGGGTTCAGGAACCAGGGCGAATATCCAGGATTTGTTGACTGTCGTAACCAAACTTCATGCTGGATGGTGTGACTTGTTGGCCAATGCGGGCTTGGTCCTCCTAATAAAATTTTAGTGTTTTTTGCGTCATGAATGCATTAATAAATGTTTTTTTTTTTAGGGGACCCTCAGGAATTTTTGAAATTTTGGATCCGCCTGCACGACCTCCAAATTTTCAGATGGAGATATTGTTGACCAGTGCAGTGCTTGGTCCTTTTAAAAGCAATAGCGGTAATGATTTCATTATTAAACGTTTTTATTTATAGTTTTATTAATTTTTAATTTTGGTAATTTTTAGGTACCTGTAACCAGTGCTTGGGCTCGTTTCCTCATGTTTAAATGCGGCATCCATCGCTTCGTCCAATTTTAATGGTGTGTGTCGTCGGCGCGATCACAATAGGACTGTTGGCCACCATAGGTGGTCTTCAACTTCTTTTATTTGTTTTGGCGTATAACAGTTTAACGCATGTACAAATATTCTTAACTAAGCTGTGATTTTACAAGCATTAACAATTATTTTTAACCTAGAATGTGATATAGTGAGTATTTTAAAGTATTTTTGTGATTTGATGTGATATTACAAATATTTTAAAAGTCTGATTCTGTAATATAAATCTATTTTTAAAGTATTTATCTGATTTAACTGTGATATAAAAGTATTTTTAAAAAAATATTTTTCTGATTTGACTGTCATAACAAGTATTTTTAAGAGGGAACTGTGATTATTTAAAAGTATTTAAAGGAACTGGTATTTTTTGTTGTTGGTATATTCGTCTGAGATCTTACCAAAAAGCGTCAAATGTTTGTTTATGTTTTGGAAAAATTTTTTGAAATTCAAATTGTGAGTATTAAACCGATTAATAAAGAGTTGATTTACTTATTTTTGCTGAAGCTTTTGTAGGGGCGTGTCTAATTCCGCTGGGGTCGCCTTGGACATAGATGCCCTGAGTGGCGTTTTATGTTGCCGGAGATGGCCGTGGTAGTTGTCCCGGATTTGTCGGTAGTTGTCCCGTGTTGTCAAAAACCTGGCCGTCGATTTGCACTGGCTGCAATTGGAGCCTGGCTCAGAAACCGATTGGCTGTCGAGTGGACAACTGGCCGTAGTGTTTTTGCCTGGCTGATTATTATTAATTATTTTCTCATTTCTTTCAGGAACCCCGGCGACCTCCGCATCCGGCAGTACGTCCACCAAACTTCCAGCTGGATCCTCCTCTTGTTGGCCAATGCGGGCTTGGTCCTCCTCAGCTTCAAAAGCGGTTTTCGTTGCGTCATGATTGTCATTAATAAATGTTTTTATTTTTTTAGGACCCTCAGGAATTTTTTGAAATTTTGGACTCCGCCTGCACGACCTCCAAATTTTCAGATGGAGCCTCCTCTTGTTGACCAGTGCAGACTTGGTCCTCCTTAGAATAGCGGTAATTATTTCAATGATCGGCATTAGTTATTGTTTTATTAATTTTTCAGGATTTTTGATCGGCATTGATCCTCCACCTGTCCACAAGTGCGGGCTCGTTCCTCATCAGCAGCAAATGCGGCATCCATCGCTTCGTCCAATTTTGATGGTGTGTGTCGTCGGCGCGATCACAATAGGACTGTTGGCCACCATAGGTGGTCTTCAGCTTCTTTTATTTGTTTCGCGTATAACAGTTTAACGCATGTACAAATATTCTTAACTAAGCTGTGATTTTACAAGCATTTACAATTATTTTTAACCTAGAATGTGATATAGCGAGTATTTTTAAGTATTTTTTATGATTTGACTGTGATATTACAAATATTTTTAAAGTATTTCTATGATATGGCTGTAATATAAATCTATTTTAAAGTATTTATCTGATTTAACTGTGATATAAAAGTATTTTTAAAAATATTTTTCTGATTTGACTGTGATAACAAGTATTTTTAAGAGGAACTGTGATTATTTAAAAGTATTTAAAGGAACTGGTATTTTTTTGTTGTTGGTATATACACAAGAAGAAAGAGATCTTACCAAAAGCTACAAATGTTTGTTTATGTTTTGGAAAAATGCTTTGGAAATTCAAATTGTGAGTATTAAAAAAGAGTTGATTTACTTATTTTTGCTGTCTGCTTTTAAGGGGCGTGTCTTTATTGTCGCCTTCCACCATAGATGCCCTGAGTGGCGTTTTATGTTCCCTCAGACTGCCAGGAAGCGGCCGTGGTAGTTGTCCCGTGTTGTCGTCTGGTTGTTGCAGTTGCCATGGAGCCAGCAAAAACCGATGAGCAGCAGATTTGAAGCCGGCCACTGAAGCTGTTGTAGGGGCCCTCTAATTCCAGCTGGATAATGGGCCTGGACTGGTCCGTTTAGTAGGGGCTATGTGTGGCCGCTGTACGCCCATAGCCAAGGGATTTGCCAGGATTTGGTTGGCTGTCGAGTGGACCACTGGCCGTCGTCTTTGCTCTGGCTGCTTCAGGATGCCATCAGAAACTGTGAAATATAAGGAAGTAGTGTTTTTGCCTCTCTGATCGGCATTATTAATTATTTTCTCATTTCTTTCAGGGACCCCGGCGACCTCCGCATCCCAGTACGTCCACCAAACTTCCAGCTGGATCCTCCTCTTGTTGGCCAATTCGGGCTTGGTCCTCCCTCAGCTTTCAAAAGCGGTTTCCGTTGCGTCATGATTGTCATTAATAAAATGTTTTTATTTTTTAGGACTCTAGGAATTTTTGAAATTTTGGACTCCGCCTGCACGACCTCCAAATTTTCAGATGGAGCCTCCTCTTGTTGACCAGTGCAGACTTGGTCCTTTTAGCAGCAATAGCGGTAATTATTTCATTATGATCCATCCATTATTTCGTCCAGTTTAATTGGTGTGTGTTCGGCGCGATTTTTGGTATGTTGGAACCAGGTGGTCTTCAGCTTGCGGGCTCGTATAACAGTTTAACGCATGTACAAATATTCTTAACTAAGCTGTGATTTTCAAGCATTACAATTATTTTTAACCTGGTGTGTGATCGTCGAGTATTTTAAAGTATTTTTTGTGATATTACAAATATTTTAAAGTATTTCTATGATATGGCTGTAATATAAATCTATTTTAAAGTATTTATCTGATTTAACTGTGATATAAAAGTATTTTAAAAATATTTTTCTGATTTGACTGTCATAACAAGTATTTTTAAGAGGAACTGTGATTATTTAAAAGTATTTAAAGGAACTGGTATTTTTGTTGTTTGTATATACACAAGAAGAAGAGAGATCTTACCAAATATTTCAAATGTTTGTTTATGTTTTGGAAAAATGCTTTTGGAAATTCAATTTGTCTGTATTAAAGTATTAATAAAGGTTTTTACTTATTTTTTGTCTGCTTTTTGAAGGGGCGTGTCTTTCTGTGGTTCGTTTTTTTCCACCATATTTGCCCTGAGTCAAAAGAATGTTCCTCATGTAGGATTCAATTTGGTTTGTCCCGATAATGGGTCGTCGTGTAGTGGTTGTTGTATGCTGAAATGGAGCCAGCCCAAAAACCGATTGGTGTCGAGTGGACAACTGGCCGTCGTCTTTGCTCTCTGGCTGGCTCAGAAATTAATTATTTTTGGGCTTTCTGATCGGAACCCCGGCGACCTCCGCATCCGACAGTACGTCCACCAAACTTCCAGCTTTCCCTTTTGTTGGCCAATGCGGGATTTGGTCCTCCTCAGCTTCAAAAGCGGTTTCCGTTGCGTCATGATTGTCATTAATAAATGTTTTTATTTTTTAGGACCCTCAGGACTTTTTGAAATTTTGGACTCCGCCTGCACGACCTCCAAATTTTCAGATGGAGCCTCCTCTTGTTGACCAGTGCAGACTTGGTCCTCCTTAGCAGCAATAGCGGTAATTATTTCATTATGATCGGCATTTGTTTGATCCTCCACCTGTCCACAAGTGCGGGCTCGTTCCTCATCAGCAGCAAATGCGGCATCCATCGCTTCGTCCAATTTTGATGGTGTGTGTCGTCGGCGCGATCACAATGGTGGACTGTTGGCCACCATAGGTGGTCTTCAGCTTCTTTTATTTGTTTCGCGTATAACAGTTTAACGCATGTACAAATATTCTTAACTAAGCTGTGATTTTACAAGCATTTACAATTATTTTAACCTAGAATGTGATATAGCGAGTATTTTTAAGTATTTTTTATGATTTGACTGTGATATTACAAATATTTTAAAGTATTTCTATGATATGGCTGTAATATAAATCTATTTTTAAAGTATTTATCTGATTTAACTGTGATATAAAAAGTATTTTAAAAAATATTTTTCTGATTTGACTGTGATAACAAGTATTTTTAAGAGGAACTGTGATTATTTAAAAGTATTTAAAGGAACTGGTATTTTTTGTTGTTGGTATGTACACAAGAAGAAGAGAGATCTTACCAAAAGCTACAAATGTTTGTTTATGTTTTGGAAAAATGCTTTGGAAATTCAAATTGTGAGTATTAAAGTATTAATAAAGAGTTGATTTACTTATTTTTTGCTGTCTGCTTTTAAGGGGCGTGTCTTTATTGTGGGTCGCCTTCCAACATAGATGCCCTGAGTGGATTTTTTATGTTCCTCAGACTGCAAGGAAGCGGCCGTGGTAGTTGTCCCGTGTTGTCGTCTGGTTGTTGCAGTTGCCATGGAGCCAGCAAAAACCGATGAGCAGCAGATTTGAAGCCGGCCACTGAAGCTGTTGTAGGAGCCCTCTAATTCCGCTGGATAATGGCCTGGACTGGTCCGTTTAGTAGGGGCTATGTGTGGCCGCTGTACGCCCCATAGCCAAGGGATTTGCCAGGATTTGGTTGGCTGTCGAGTGGACCACTGGCCGTCGTCTTTGCTCTGGCTGCTTCAGGATGCCATCAGAAACTGTGAAATATATTTTTTAGTGTTTTTGCCTCTCTGATCGGCATTATTAATTATTTTCTCATTTCTTTCAGGGACCCCGGCGACCTCCGCATCCGTCAGTACGTCCACCAAACTTCCAGCTGGATCCTCCTCTTGTTGGCCAATTCGGGCTTGGTCCTCCTCAGTTTCAAAAGCGTTTTCCGTTGCGTCATGATTGTCATTAATAAATGTTTTTATTTTTTTAGGACCCTCAGGAATTTTTGAAATTTTGGACTCCGCCTGCACGACCTCCAAATTTTCAGATGGAGCCTCCTCTTGTTGACCAGTGCAGACTTGGTCCTCCTTAGCAGCAATAGCGGTAATTATTTCATTATTTCGGCATTAGTTATTGTTTTATTAATTTGTTCGGATTTTTGGATTGGATCCTCCACCTGTCCACAAGTGCGGGCTCGTTCCTCATCAGCAGCAAATGCGGCATCCATCGCTTCGTCCAATTTTAATGGTGTGTGTCGTCGGCGCGATCACAATAGGACTGTTGGCAACCATAGGTGGTCTTCAGCTTCTTTTATTTGTTTCGCGTATAACAGTTTAACGCATGTAAAAATATTCTTAACTAAGCTGTGATTTTACAAGCATTTACAATTATTTTTAACCTAGAATGTGATATAGCGAGTATTTTAAAGTATTTTTTTATGATTTGACTGTGATATTACAAATATTTTAAAGTATTTCTGTAATATAAATCTATTTTAAAGTATTTATCTGATTTAACTGTGATATAAAAAGTATTTTTAAAAATATTTTTCTGATTTGACTGTGATAACAAGTATTTTTAAGAGGAACTGTGATTATTTAAAAGTATTTAAAGGAACTGGTATTTTTGTTGTTGGTATATACACTGTTGAAAGAGAGATCTTACCAATTCTTCAAATGTTTGTTTATGTTTTGGAAAATCTTTTGAAATTCAAATTGTGAGTATTAAATATTAATAAAGAGTTGATTTACTTATTTTTTTCTGTCTGCTTTTAAGGGGCGTGTGTGGGTCGCCTTCCACCATAGATGGTTGGCGTTTTATGTTCCCAGACTGCCAGGTTGGCCGTGGTGGAGTTGTCCCGTGTTGTCGTCTGGTTGTTGCTGTGGCCATGGCCAGCAAAAACCGATTGGATGTCGAGTGGACAACTGGCCGTCGTCTTTGCTCTGGCTGCTTATTATTAATTATTTTCTCATTTCTTTCAGGAACCCCGGCGACCTCCGCATCCGACAGTACGTCCACCAAACTTCCAGCTGGATCCTCCTCTTGTTGGCCAATGCGGGCTTGGTCCTCTTCAGCTTCAAAAGCGGTTTCCCGTTGCGTCATGATTGTCATTAATAAATGTTTTTTTTTTTTTAGGACCTCAGGACTTTTTGAAATTTTGGACTCCGCCTGCACGACCTCCAAATTTTCAGATGGAGCCTCCTCTTGTTGACCAGTGCAGACTTGGCCCCTCCTTAGCAGCAATAGCGGTAATTATTTCATTATGATCGTTTTATTAATTCAGGATTATCCACCTGTCCACAAGTGCGGGCTCGTTCCTCATCAGCAGCAAATGCGGCATCCATCGCTTCGTCCAATTTTAATGGTGTGTGTCGTCGGCGCGATCACAATAGGACTGTTGGACACCATAGGTTGTCTTCAGCTTCTTTTATTTGTTTCGCGTATAACAGTTTAACGCATGTACAAATATTCTTAACTAAGCTGTGATTTTACAAGCATTTACAATTATTTTTTTTAACCTAGAATGTGATATAGCGAGTATTTTAAGTATTTTTTTGTGATTTGACTGTGATATTACAAATATTTTAAAGTATTTCTATGATATGGCTGTAATATATTTTTATATTTATAAAGATATATTTTTGTTTCTGATTTAACTGTGATATAAAAAGTATTTTTAAAGGAACTGTGATTATTTAAAAGTATTTAAAGGAACTGGTATTTTTGTTGTTGGTATGTACACAAGAAGAAGAGAGATCTTACCAAAAGCTAAAAATGTTTGTTTATGTTTTGGAAAAATGCTTTGGAAATTCAAATTGTGAGTATTATAGTATTAATAAAGAGTTGATTTACTTATTTTTGCTGTCTGCTTTTTTAAGGGGCGTGTCTTTCTGTGTGGGTCGCCTTCCAACATAGATGCCCTGAGTGGCGTTTTATGTTCCTCAGACTGCCAGGAAGCGGCCGTGGTAGTTGTCCCGTGTTGTCGTCTGGTTGTTGCAGTTGCCATGGAGCCAGCAAAAACCGATGAGCAGCAGATTTGAAGCCGGCCACTGAAGCTGTTGTAGGAGCCCTCTAATTCAGCTGGATAATGAGCCTGGACTGGTCCGTTTAGTAGGGGCTATGTGTGGCCGCTGTACGCCCCTAGCCAAGGGATTTGCTAGGATTTGGTTGGCTGTCGAGTGGACCACTGGCCGTCGTCTTTGCTCTGGCTGTGGCTCTGCCTCAGAAACTGTGAAATATAAGGAAGTAGTGTTTTTGCCTCTCTGATCGGCATTATTAATTATCTTTTTCATTTCTTTCAGGGACCCCGGCTTTCCGCATCCGGCAGTACGTCCCAAACTTCCAGCTGGATCCTCCTCTTGTTGGCCAATGCGGGCTTGGTCCTCCTCAGCTTTCAAAAGCGGTTTTCCGTTGCGTCATGATTGTCATTAATAAATGTTTTTTAATTTTTAGGACTCTAAGGAATTTTTTGAAATTTTGGACTCCGCCTGCACGACCTCCAAATTTTCAGATGGAGCCTCCTCTTGTTGACCAGTGCAGACTTGGTCCTTCCTAGCAGCAATAGCGGTAATTATTTCATTATGATCGGCATCCATCCATTGCTTCGTCATCAAGCAAATTTTTCGCTTAATGGTGTGTGTCGTCGGCGCGATCACAATAGGACTGTTGGCAACCATAGGTGGTCTTCAGCTTCTTTTATTTGTTTCGCGTATAACAGTTTAACGCATGTACAAATATTCTTAACTAAGCTGTGATTTTACAAGCATTTACAATTATTTTTAACCTAGAATGTGATATAGCGAGTATTTTTAATTTATTTTTTGTGATATTACAAATATTTTAAAAGTATTTCTATGATATGGCTGTAATATAAATCTATTTTTAAAGTATTTATCTGATTTAACTGTGATATAAAAGTATTTTAAAAAATATTTTTCTGATTTGACTGTGATAACAAGTATTTTTAAGAGGAACTGTGATTATTTAAAAGTATTTAAAGGAACTGGTATTTTTTTGTTGTTGGTATATACACAAGAAGAAGAGAGATCTTACCAAAAGCTAAAAATGTTTGTTTATGTTTTGGAAAAATGCTTTGGAAATTCAAATTGTGAGTATTATAGTATTAATAAAGAGTTGATTTTTACTTATTTTTGCTGTCTGCTTTAAGGGGCGTGTCTTTGTGTGGGTCGCCTTCCACCATAGATGCCCTGAGTGGCGTTTTATGTTCCTCAGACTGCCAGGAAGCGGCCGTGGTAGTTGTCCCGTGTTGTCGTCTGGTTGTTGAAGTTGCCATGGAGCCAGCAAAAACCGATTGGCTGTCTAAGTGGACAACTGGCTGGTCGTCTTTGCTCTGGCTGCTTATTATTAATTATTTTCTCATTTCTTTCAGGAACCCCGGCGACCTCCGCATCCGACAGTACGTCCACCAAACTTCCAGCTGGATCCTCCACTTGTTGGCCAATGCGGGCTTGGTCCTCCTCAGCTTCAAAAGCGGTTTCCGTTGCGTCATGATTGTCATTAATAAATGTTTTTTTATTTTTTAGGACTCTCAGGATTTTTGAAATTTTGACTCCGCCTGCACGACCTCCAAATTTTCAGATGGAGCCTCCTCTTGTTGACCAGTGCAGACTTGGCCCTCCTTAGCAGCAATAGCGGTAATTATTTCATTATGATCGGCATTGGATCCTCCACCTGTCCACAAGTGCGGGCTCGTTCCTCATCAGCAGCAAATGCGGCATCCATCGCTTCGTCCAATTTTAATGGTGTGTGTCGTCGGCGCGATCACAATAGGACTGTTGGCCACCATAGGTTGTCTTCAGCTTCTTTTTATTTGTTTCGCGTACGTTTAACAGTTTAACGCATGTAAAAATATTCTTAACTAAGCTGTGATTTTACAAGCATTTACAATTATTTTTAACCTAGAATGTGATATAGCGAGTATTTTTAAGTATTTTTATGATTTGACTGTGATATTACAAATATTTTAAAGTATTTCTATGATATGGCTGTAATATAAATCTATTTTTAAAGTATTTATCTGATTTAACTGTGATATAAAAAGTATTTTAAAAATATTTTTCTGATTTGACTGTGATAACAAGTATTTTTAAGAGGAACTGTGATTATTTAAAAGTATTTAAAGGAACTGGTATTTTTTTGTTGTTGGTATATACACAAGAAGAAGAGAGATCTTACCAAAAGCTAAAAATGTTTGTTTATGTTTTGGAAAAATGCTTTGGAAATTTAAATTGTGAGTATTATAGTATTAATAAAGAGTTGATTTACTTATTTTTGCTGTCTGCTTTTAAGGGGCGTGTCTTTCTGTGTGTCGCCTTCCAACATAGATGCGCTGAGTGGCGTTTTATGTTCCTCAGACTGCCAGGAAGCGGCCGTGGTAGTTGTCCCGTGTTGTCGTCTGGTTGTTGCAGTTGCCATGGAGCCAGCAAAAAACCGATGAGAAGCAGATTTGAAGCCGGCCACTGAAGCTGTTGTAGGAGCCCTCTAATTCAGCTGGATAATGAGCCTGGACTGGTCCGTTTAGTAGGGGCTATGTGTGGCCGCTGTACGCCCCTAGCCAAAGGGATTTGCTAGGATTTGGTTGGCTGTCGAGTGGACCACTGGCCGTCGTCTTTGCTCTGGCTGCTTCAGGATGCCATCAGAAACTGTGAAATATAAGGAAGTAGTGTTTTTGCCTCTCTGATCGGCATTATTAATTATTTTCTCATTTCTTTTCAGGGACCCCGGCGACCTCCGCATCCGTCAGTACGTCTACCAAACTTCCAGCTGGATCCTCCTCTTGTTGGCCAATTCGGGCTTGGTCCTCCTCAGCTTCAAAAGCGGTTTCCGTTGCGTCATGATTGTCATTAATAAACGTTTTTAATTTTTTAGGACTCTCCGGAATTTTTGAAATTTTGGACTCCGCCTGCACGACCTCCATATTTTCAGATGGAGCCTCCTCTTGTTGACCAGTGCAGACTTGGTCCTTCTTAGCAGCAATAGCGGTAATTATTTCATTATGATCCATCCATCGCTTCGTCCAATTTTAATGGTGTGTGTCGTCGGCGCGATCACAATAGGACTGTTGGCCACCATAGGTTGTCTTCAGCTTCTTTTATTTGTTTCGCGTATAACAGTTTAACGCATGTACAAATATTCTTAACTAAGCTGTGATTTTACAAGCATTTACAATTATTTTTAACCTAGAATGTGATATAGCGAGTATTTTAAAGTATTTTTTTTATGATTTGACTGTGATATTACAAATATTTTAAAGTATTTCTATGATATGGCTGTAATATAAATCTATTTTAAAGTATTTATCTGATTTAACTGTGATATAAAAGTATTTTAAAAATATTTGTAAAATCGTGGAGGGGTGAACAAAACAGCACTCACGACACAATAAGTATTTTTAATACCCGTGTTTTAATAATTAGCGAAGAGCGGTTTAAAAAGAACTAACGCGCGGTTTTTTGTGTGTGGGTTGTACTTCTTTTAATGTTGGATTAATACTGGTTGTAATGTAATGTTGAGCTTGCTCAGCAGGCTGCTAACATAAGTACAATATTGGTTAAATAATTACATGCATATGATATGAGAGTTATGGAAAAGAGAACACTGCTTGGATGGGGAGTTACAGGTGCTGGTGCATACTTTTCGGCTTAAACATTCCGCCCCCTTGCAATATAATTGCAAGAAAAAATGAATGGAGGGGGGAGCGGATGTTACTGACTGCAAACTCGGACAGGATCCACCCAAACACGGTATTCTGGATCACTAAGCCGTGATCGGTTGGAAGCACCCTGGCTGTATGATCAGGCTGTAAACATCAGCGCCTAGCACCAAGCTGACCGTCGATGGCCTAAACCATCCGTCGTCCGCTAGGACAATGTTGGCCACGCCTTTCCGGTATGCTTCGCCTATCAGCGCGTCCGGTGTCAGGAATTTGAAGTTGTCCTCAATGCCCAGTCGCACCTCTCGGTCGAAGGGACCACTAATGGATTTTTATGCGAGCCGTGACTCGTTCACCCGCATTGAGCCAGGTTGCGGAAAGGCCCAATGCCCTTGCAAAAGAGGCGTCAATGCGGCTGACACGGCTGCACGGATCAATCAGGGCTCGCAGTGTAAAGAATTTTTCACCTACCGCAACGATAGCCGTCACAGTAGGCAAAATTGTGATCCCTCCGACTGAGGGGTGGCGTTGATGGACGCACTCGGACGGGTGAATGGTTCCTGGGCGATGCGCTTCTCCTGACGACGGGTGATCTGGATCTGGAGCGGGGCGATCTGCTTTGTTGACGGGGAACGGGGCGAGCTCTCTTCCTCCAGATGGAGCAAGGTGTGGTGCTCACCACCACAAACGCGGCATTTGTCGCCGCTCCTGCACGAACGCCCCGAGTGCTGGTGTGCCGGGCAATTAGGACAGTACTTATTGATCAGCACTGCCCGGAGACGCTTCTCTGCAGTTAAATGCATGAAGCGCTGGCACTTTTTGGGGCGTGGACCCCCGGCACACACGGCAACGGAAGGATGCTGTGCCACGCAGCCTCTGTGCTAGCTTCTTTGCCTTGGTTGGTGCCATGTTGCGTCGTGAGGAGGTTCTGGAAAAACATAAAACACACATATTAGTAAGTGAAACGACTAGTCACGATTTTGACACAGAAGTTGGATTGGACTCGGAAAGGGTGGAAGGAGGATAAGTTTGGCCACTGGCCTCTTAATAATTCCGCGGGTCGTAAGCACGTCGACCACTCGGACCTGGTCATCTTGTCCAGGGTAAGTTTCCTTGACGCGTCCCAAGCGCCATTCGTGTGATGGAAGGTTATCCTCCTTGATAATTACCATGTCACCTTGCTTCAGGTTCTTCTCAGGTAATTGCCATTTGTTTCTTTTGTGCAACTCCTTCAAGTACTCTTCCTTCCAACGGAAACAGAAGTGTTGGTTGAGAGCCTTAAGTCGCTGCCATCTATTGAGGATTGATGCCGCATTTCCTTCTATCTCTGGCTCCGTCACGGAAAGAAGTGGACCCCTACTAAGAAGTGCCCTGGAGTCAGAGCCAACAAATCTGTCACGTCCTCGGACAGAGGGGAGATTGGTCTCGAATTAAGGCAGGCTTCAATCTTGGAGAGGAGGGTGGAAAGCTCTTCAAAAGTGTATTTAAAAGATGAGGTCGACTTGTAAAA
The DNA here is from genome assembly GCA_009664405.1 of Drosophila bifasciata. NCBI lineage: Eukaryota > Metazoa > Arthropoda > Insecta > Diptera > Drosophilidae > Drosophila > Drosophila bifasciata. The sequence goes on from WIOZ01000051.1 coordinate 95,316, forward strand.
TAGCGTCTTAAAGCTTTTGACGCCGGCTTCCAACAGGCCGCCCATGTGAGGCGCACCTGGCGGATTGAAATGCCACGAGAGACTGTGCTTTGTTTCGACTCGCTTTTGGTAGCCTCAGGAAATCTCGAGCAAAGGCTCTCGAGGCTCCAACAAACGTCTTACCATTGTCGGAGTAAACTCGGACGGGCAGCCGCGTCTTGCTATAAAACGAGCAAACGCTGCTTGGAATTTGTCCGTAGTTAAGTCGGATGTGGCTTCAAGATGGATTGCCTTTGTGCTGAGGCACACAAAGACACATACATAGCCTTTGGTGATAAGACAGGCACGACCGGTGTAGTTCTTAATGTCGAACGGCCCAGCAAAGTCAATACCAGTGTGCGTAAAAGGGCGTGAAAAAGTCGACCTCTCTTCCGGCAAACAGCTCATGAGCTGAGTTTGAAGCCTTTTTCGGTACACCACGCAGACTCGACAGGAATTGGTCATGGATGTAATAAGCTTCTTGAGCTTCGGAATCCAGTACTTCGAACGAATAAGGCGCATCATTAGTTGATTTCCGCCATGCAGCGAGATCCGATGCGTGAATTGGACGAGTAAACGACTAAACGCACAAGAGTATGGGAGGATAATAGGATGGCGTTCATCGTAATTTAAATTGCACGATCTGCTGATTCGACCGGAAGCTCGCATGATTCCTTTTTGGATCAAGGAATGGGTTAAAATTGAGTATGGGACTGGAAGGTGGCAAGCCATGCTTGTCACGAAGGCACTTATACTCCCTTGAGTATGAGTTGCGTTGCGTTAAGACAATGAGTTGCTCTTGAGCTTCTTTAAGCTCACTGTTTTGAAGTTGCTGAGATGGAAACAGCACCGAGGATTACGACACCGTTTGGAAAATCTAAAAAACGTAGGCGAGAACCCGTAATGCTCTGCCGAAGTCGGAGAAGCGGTCAAGAGGATCTGATGGAGACAGCTCCGCAATGTGGACTTTTAATGGGACGCTGCTCTATGTCAGTCTCCAGACACGAGTCAGCTGGGACTGGCCATTGCTCTTGAGGCAAGCCTAACCAATCAGGTCCATTCCACCACAGATGGCTGTCCTTCAGCTCCTGTGGCGAAACTCCGCGGCTGGCTAAGTCAGCTGGATTGTCCTCTGACCGTACGTGAGACCACGATTGACAATCGGTTGCTTGGCCGATCTTAGAAATGCGGTTGGCGACGAACGTTGTCCAGGAACATGGAGATTTGCGAAGCCAGGCCAGAACAATTGTTGAATCCGTCCAATGAAACAATTTGCAATTCTCAACTGGCATTTGAGGGATGAGGGCTGAAGACAACTCTGCGAGTAGAATGGCTCCGCACAGTTCGAGTCGCGGCAGTGACACTGTTTTGACTGGCGCTACTCTGGTCTTGGACGTTAAGAGATGGACTGACACTCGGAGACCCGCTTCCACGCGAACATACAGCGCTGCTCCGTATGCCTTTTGGGAGGCGTCGCAGAAGCCATGAATCTGGATGGTCGCTTTTGGCTGATAGGCGACCCATCGTGGTATCCGAATATCACCAAGACGGGGATGACAGGAGAGGAATTCTTCCCATCGCTGAACCAATTCAGACGGCAACGGATCATCCCAGCCAAGCTCGTGAAGCCAGATTTCCTGCATGAAAATCTTCGCGCGAACGATTACAGGTGCCAGCCATCCCGCTGGATCGAAGAGCTTGGCTATCTCCGACAAGACTTCACGTTTTGTGAACGAATCCTTTGTCGCTATCTTGGAAGGCGCAAAGAAGAACTCGTCGGTGTTTGCTTGCCATCGGATCCCTAATGTCTTAGCAACGCTGGCCTCATCAAGTTCTAGAAAATCTTCTCTTAACCGGTGGTCCTTAGGAATGTCGCGAAGCAGCTCCATTTCATTGGAAGTCCACTTGCGAAGTGGAAACCCCGCTGTACCCATAGCTTCTTGGAGTTCCTTGATACTGGAAATCGCGCATTGCTTGGAGTGTGCTCCTGCTAGTACATCGTCAACATACATGTAGTTGGAAATGATGTCACTAGCACGCGGAAATTTAGCTAATACGTCTTTAGCGAGCTGCTGCAACACGCGAATTGCCAGGAATGGCGCGCAATTTACCCCAAACGTGACAGTATTGAGCTCATAATCACAAAGCTCTTGGTTGGAATTACGGTAGAGGATCCTCTGAAAAGGCGTGTGGATTGGCTTTACTAAAAAAATCTGACGATACATTTTAGTAATGTCAGCGTTGAAGCCGTAACGGAAAAAACGCCATTTCAAGATCTGAATAGTTAAATCGGATTGTAAAACAGGACCTGCATGGAGGACATCATTCAGGCTTTTACCGTTTTGTGGATTGACTGGAGGCATTGAATACAACGCGAACTTTTTGTCGTAGTGCTGTCTGGTTTAAAGACAGCATGGTGCGGAAGGTAAAGTTCCCAGTATCTATAGAAGGGGGACTTGTCTCATATGACCTAAGTCCAGATACTCCTGGATCACGGAGTCGTACTGCTCTTTCAATGGAATGTTTCTGTTTAAACGGTTCTCGTTTCTCAGAAACTGAGCCAGTGCGATTGACCTTGAATGTCCTAAGTTGATGTGATCAGGATTTTTGAAGGGGAGTGTGACAATATATTTGCCACTCTCATCTCTAGTTGTGGTGCGCATAAAGATGTCTTCGCAAATGGCATCAGACTCTTTTACTGGCTTCCTTGGGAGATCCTCCACCTCCCAAAACTTTGTGAGGAGGTTATCCAACCGATGGTCTGATTTGACCGTGACACGGGTTGAAAACGCGGAGATAGAGGATGAAGCACAGGTAGGAATTTGGGCCGGTAAGAATCCAACCGAAAATGGTTTCTTGACCCAATAGCGCGCCGCAAATATTAGGAATCGAGCCGCCAAGTAGGATTGATGGAAGGATATCTGCACCTAAAAGTACATCTATCTGCGAGCTCTTGTAGAAGAGAGGGTCAGCTAAAGGAATATTGGGCAGTCCTCGCAAAGGCACTTCCGGGAATCGGATGCGAAGGGAGAGTTCCTGCCACGCTAGGAAGAACAAACGCCGATGCTTCAATGCGAACTCTCGGCTTTGTTGGGGATCCAATATTGAAGTGACATAACTTCTCAGGATTGGCTGACACCGCTTGGTTTAGTCCGGCAACTTGGGCTGTCACACGTTTGAACGGAGGTTGATGATTCTAAACATTCGTTCAGAAATGAATGTTGCTTCGGAACCAGAATCGATCAACGCACGAGCCTTATAACTAGTGCCAAGGTGGCATATGTTAATTATGGCTGTGCCTAATAGAACACCCTTGCGTGTTCGACGTGAAGTAATTGTGGATGTTTGCCGAACTTTGCTCTGGAGTGGACTGTATTGGAACATTAGGCAGGTATGGAGCAGCAGCAGTACTTAAAGACGACCTTGTGGTCGACTGGGTAGGAGGGTCGCCACGATGCAACAATGTATTGTGGCGACCTTTGCACGTATAGCAGTTATGGCTACTTGTGCATTCTTTCAGCTGATGTCCTCTGGCGAAACAGTTTAGACAAAGCTGCTGCTGTTTTATGTAGGAAGCCCGATCCGGTACTGTCATTTGCAGAAACCGGGGCATAAACGAATCGGATGAGGCTCTTTTGGAACAGAGCTTGCAAGTAGAATTGGGCTTGGCTGTTTGTGCCTTTACTTTAACCTTTATTTCGAAAGGAGGTTGATCTTTTTCTTGGATTGAATTGCATTGGAGTGATTTGGACCGCTCATAGGCCTCATATCCTCAATCGCTTCCAAAGTGCGATGGCACTCAGTTAAGTAAGCATTAAATTCTGCCCAGGTCGGAATATCGGACTTGTTGTGGAGAGACTGTTCCCACAAGGATAGGTAAGTTTCGGAAGTCTGGACGAGCATAGGAATACGAGCAAACAATCCCAATTGTCGATGCTGACCTTTGCTAACTCGAAGGCTGTCAAACACCCTTGGATTGTGCTCTGGAGCTCTTTCAGTGCAGTTCCAGACTCTTGGGAAACGGACGGCAAATTGAAAGAATTCGGAGTTGGCTGTTCACTAACAGCCGCTTGTTTTCGAATCTTTCGGAAAGATTCTGCCACGCGGAGTGAAAACCGTCATTTGTTAAAGGAGATTTAGAAACAATACCCCTTGCCTCGCCGCTTGTCTTAGCATTGAGATGAAACAGTTTCTCGACTGGGGACAATCTAGCATTGTTTATATAGATTGCTGTGAATAAATCGAAAAGTGGGCCAACGCAGATAGTCTCCATCAAAGACTTCTGTGTCGATTGAAGACTACATCCTCTTGACATGGAAGGAGAAGAGGGATTGGGGTGTTTATTTTGCGTGGAAGCTGCGTCTATGCTTTTTCGCTTAACTGAGCTACGCACCGCTCATATATGGAGTAGCAATGCTCATATTTGTTGGTCATAATCGCAAGATCGTCGCTGGAACCGGCGCCTTGCGTTATGGTTTGGGGAACCTTGCTCGAACGCAAAGCTCTATCTTTCCCATAAGGATCGGATTTGATCCCGACGCACCTGTAATGTGAACAGCGATACGCCTGCTGAGCTTGCAAATCTCGCCTCAAATTGGCTTAATCTGTCCGAAACGGCAATAAAGGCATTCAGCGCCATTGTGGAATTGTCAGCTATTTTTGTGAAGTTTGTCTTGTTACACGGGCTGTCTTGATCTGCTACACTCTCTGCCTTAAGCTTGGATTGGAGTGATAGCTAGTGACGGATTGGACAGCGGACCGTTTTGATCCAGACGGAAGTTTGGAGTAGCTAGACCTGGCTTTTTTCTGCTTGGCGCTGAAGAGCTGCGAGCGCTTGACAGGAAGAGCGACGGACGGAAAGACGACGTGTCGCTTGTTGCTTGAGCCTTCGGACATAACAATATGCCCACTACGGAGCCGAAAAAACGTTCACACGAGGTACAAAGAATCCAAAAGTATACAGTGGTGCGTATGAACGGGACTTTATTTGTTCGTCAGAATGGAAAATTCCCGAGAAAAATACTCAAACGAGAGTTAACGTACGGAGTCGCTTCGAACGCGACTCTATTTCTTTATACCCGTACTCAGTCAAGTACAATATGTGATTTGCGTGAATTTTAAAAATGTTTCATCAGTTTTACATTTTACATTTTTGCTACACCAATGACACTACATCTACATCATCTACATCCGTTCACAACAACACACGCACACCGCACGAGGCAGCATGTTTGAGCGTGAGTGTGCGTGTGAGAGAATCTGCAGCCACAATCAACCCTTACCAGTTCTGAGTGTTGTAGAGGCGGGGACAGCTCTTTGTGTAAATTACTGAACAGGCTGTGGTGCCATCCGATTCGAATCAGCCTCGGGAATTCGGTCATTTTACAAAACCGTATTTTTGTTTTTTCATCTTTTCAGAATTGATTTTAGCGTGGCGAAGTGGAATAGCATTGTTCAGGAAGTCACAGGAGTCTTGGCCAAAAGTTTGCTCTTATAGTCTTCAGATCCAGGCGACACAAAAATACAAAAACCAAATCGTCCCGATTTTGTGTGTGAGTGCGAAAGGGATGGAGCGAAGTTTTTGCGCATGTTTTTCTCTATTGTGGCTATATTAATGATCCGATCCCGATTGTGATTTGGGCCCCTGATAGATATGGGCGTGTCTCTATGATTCTGCATTTTTCGTTTTCTGCTATCTTCAAATTGTGGACGCCAGATGTGCGCCCTTTGTGGGGGCGGAAGTGGCGGGGCGAAATTTTGAAACACTTTTCTAGGAGGAGATATCACATCGTCTGGAAAAAAATTTGATTGGTCTACTTAATAGCCTTTGAGCAATGAGTGAAAACAAGACGGACGGACAGACGGACAGACGGACAGACGGACGGACAGACATGGTTATATCGACTCGGCTATTGATGCTGATCAAGAATATATATACTTTATGGGGGTCGGAAACGCCTCCTTCTGTGTGTGTTACACACATCCACTTTTACCATTAAATACAATATACCCTATTACTCTTTCGAGTACGGGTATAAAAATACAACAAAAATAACAGATTAGGTATTGTCGCAAACGGATTACGGATAATTGATTTTTATTTGGGAGTAAATAAAACAAACAAAAAAACAAATACCAGGAAAAAAAACAACAAAATATACCAGATT